>CAUYUJ010016929.1:151301-191301 GCA_963575745.1 Prorocentrum cordatum
TTTCAGACACATAAAAGATTTGGAGAAAAAGTCGGCTGAGAAGAAGATGTCGGACGCAAAGCAGGCAGCGCTCAAGGCGACGTTTGCCAACACCGTGACGGACATCATCAAAGCAGCTGCCGAAAAGGACATGGCGTCAGCTCTGGGACTAGGTGAACCCCTCTACGAACCAGTGCCTGAGCAGGAAGCTGCTGCCAAGGCAGAGTCGCTGTACAAGCAAGCGGTGGATCGCATCTCCAAGGAAATAGAGACCAAGGAGAACGAGGCCAAGAAGGCCAAGGACAAGGAGGAAACCAAGGAGCACGCCAGGATGAACATGGACCCGGCTAGCCTCCTCAAAAAGGTGATCAACGCGGAGATCAGGGACAAGCTGGGCGAAAGACATGATGTTGATCTGGAAGGTGGGCCTCCAGATGCAGCTATGGGGTCAGAAGCTAGAGCAGTGGATCCAGCTCAAACCTTGACCCGCTTCTGCGACGCAGTGTCTGCAAAAAACGGCCGCTCCCCGGCGGCAGCGCCGGGGGAAACCAGACCAAAGGCAGGCAAGGACAAGGACCGCAGGGGCAAGGGAATAGACCCCCAAGACACGCAGCCCAAGGGCAAAGGCAAAGGCAAGAAGGGCAAGAAAGGCAAGAAAGGCAAGACAGACAGACAGAAAGGCAAAGGAAAAAACAAGGACAACGGAAAGGGCAAGGACTCCAGGAAGGGGAAGGATTCCAAGAAGGGAAAATGCCCACACGGGAAAAAGGGAGAGCGTGGTACGAACGGAAACTCTTACGCCAAGTAGCGTGGAGACGCAAGCTCCGGGAGGACGAATCACAGCGTAGTGATATCCGATGGATGTTGCGCATGACGTCTGGGCTAAGCGTTGGGGATTTGCTTACCATCCTGGACTGGCCATCTCAGCAACATCGGTTTCAGCTATACGACCCTACCTCCCTCAGCATGCGGACGGCCAGCGCTCCATGGCCGATCAAATGGTACCTTTTACGTCGCCATCGTAAGCACATTTCTATATCTAAAGCTCTTCCCTCTTTAACTTCCTTCCGACGGCAATTGCAAGATTATGGAAATAAGATGAAATGGAGGTGGTATTTCCATCATTTTCCTGGACCTCCCCGAGCCTTCCGAGGCCCTCCGGCACCCAGACCACCAACCTTCACCAAGGAGGCTGAAGCCAACACCAAGCCCAGTTGGCTTCCGATGAAGTGGTGGGTGCAATCTGTCAGCCAGCAGCTCATGAACGCCATGGTGCGTGCCAGGAGACGTTCACGGTTTTCAGCACGATCGTACGCTAATTTGGGTCCGTTGGAAAAGTGTGCGCTCCAGCTACTCCAGAGAAGCAAGTTTGCGGCGATCCCCAATGACAAGGATTCCACTTTTTCGCTGGTGCGGAAAGCTGATCTTCCTATCATATCAGACCGTGTTTTTTCATGTAGGCGCTACGTGCCAACCAGCCGGCATGGCATCCACAACGCTCTTGCGAGGTCTTACAACAAAATCTGCAAGTGGGTTGGGGAGAAGTTGGACGATGAAACGTTGAGCCCAGCACTCTTCAAGAGCGCAATGTTTCCAGGCAGCACGGCGCGGAGCAGGCTACAGATCTTGGTCAAGACACAGAAGCCTCAGGGAGAAGTGGTTGTGCGAGCTGTCCATGCTTCGTCGAGGTACATGTTTGCTGGGCTCAGTCACTGGCTGGCTCAGGAACTTCGGCGCAAGCTCGGCGACGTCGCACCCTATCTTCTGAAGGATTCACAAGACCTTGTGTCCAGAATCAGGCACGTCCGGCATACGAGTGTTGAGAAATGGCACATGGCCACAATCGATGTTAAGGACTTTTACTTGAACGGCACACCTGATCAGATCATAGAGGCAATCCTAACATTATGGGCGGCTGACGACCCTATGAAGGAAGTCTTACATCGAGTTCTCGATTTCGTTTTGCATAATCAATATGTGGATGACCCATGGGAAGGGTCCGACAACCTGACGTACCAAGTGCTGGAAGGATCAGGTATGGGCCTGGAACATCCCGGCGAGGTCGCTGACTGTACGCTAGTGGCGCTCATGGAGAGGCGCGTCGTAACGGCAGGGGCGGGCGAGAAGCTTGCCCACCATGGTGTCAGAGCATACTGGAGGTTCAGAGATGACATACTGCTCCTGAGTGGGGGGCTCGCTTCAAGCACAATGTCGCTCTTCAGGGAGATGCAGGCGCTCGCTCACATCTACCCGATGAAGATAACATGGGCATGGCGCGAGGTGCAGTTCCTGGATCTGCTGGTGAGGAAGGAACGGGATCATTTGTCAGTCTCACACTTTCTGAAACCGTCCTCTCTCGCCCCTCCTCTATCTCCCTCCAGTGCTCAACCGCGCCACGTGCACAGCTCGTGGCCAAAAGCCTTTGCACAGAGAGTAAGTCGATTGTGTAGCACTCGAGGCCTATACCAACAGTCTGTAGCCACCATAGAGAGTAGGCTTCGCGAGAGTTTTGCAGACGAATACACGCTCAGCATGTTCCGGCAATCTGCCCTCGTAGCTGAGGCACGCTTTTCTTCCACAGGCGCCGAGCCCCCTCGACGCCGAGTGGAACCCAAGAGAGAGTTTTTTTCCTGGCTAGTTGTAGGGCACCACCCTGCTACAGTGCAGGAACTACAGAGAGAGGTAGCTGCTCTGAATGGGCACCCAGTCCTTAGATCGTGGCTTGAACAAGCTTTTCGTTCGCGATTCGGGGAACGCTCCCAATCCATTGGTCTAAGCTGGTGCAATTCGGGCCCCTCCACCCTAAGACGTCTGCAACAAATCTTGTACTCTAGCGAACTCATGGTGTAGAGGTTGGGGTAGGTGGTGGATTGCTGTTGCTGCTCACGTTTCGTCGGCATCGGCACCACAACATTTTGGCACAAACCATTTACAGCGCAGAGCTGAGCAGATCTTAAGGCCAGTCTCTGGACAGCAACTTCCGGAGGCGCTGAGAGAGTAAAGAAGTCTCGCTGATCCCCTCCTGCCCCCTATCCTGGGTCGCCGCTGCTAGAGGCTCCTCGAGATGCTGGCCAGGATGAGCCCATGGGAGTGGAATCTTGGCATTCACTTCGAGTGGATTCCGGGGGGTTCGCCATGGAGAAAGCAGTTGCCTTGAGGGGAGAGGCCCGCCGTCCGGGCCATCACGGCGCGTGCCTGGGGAAGCTCGGCCCCGAGGCATCCTTTCGCCCGTGCTCTGCCAGGATAGGGTGAGGCCCTGGCACGGCAGGTCGAGGAACGGGTGGTACGTGCGTTGATCATCGGCTGTCTGCATCCCTCTTCTGTCCGCCCTTCTCCCCCTCCCCAGAAGGTGCTCGAACCAAAAAGTTGTATTGAGGGGAACGGGGCCCATGCCCAGGTGGAGCGTGTTTCTTCATTGCTTGGGGCATGTCGGGTGTCATGGCCCCCGCCGCCCCCCCTTCCCCCATGACGTAACGCTCCCCCCCCCCTCTGCGCTCCGGGCACTGCCGCCGTGCGCATCGGGATCCGCATAGGTGTCCGCATAGGAATCCGCAAAGGAGTCTGGTCTGCAGTCGTCGTCGTCGTCGTCGTCGTCGTCGTCGTCGTCGTCGTCGTCGTCGTCGTCGTCGTCGTCGTCGTCGTCGTCGTCGTTGTCGCTCGTCGCTCGTCGCTCGTCGCTCATCGTCGTCGTGCGCGCGGACGCGGCTGGAGCCTGTTTCTTCTTCTGGGCCGATGGCGTCTCGTTTCGCGCCGGCGGCGTCTGGGAATGCCTAGGAATGACTGAGGACGGGTAGCAGCAGCATGTAGGTGGCGACCTGCACCACAACGCCTGTGTACACCACAGTGCCTGCGTGCACCACAGTGCCTGTGTACACCACACCGCCTAGGTACACCACAGCAGCCGCGTGCAACACAGCGCCAGTGCGTGCCCCTGGCTGCGGACACCACAGCGCTTGTGTACACAGTGCCTGCGTACACCGCATCAGCCGTGCGCAACACAGCACCAGTGTACACCACAATGCCTGCGTGCACGACAGCGCCTGTGTACACCACGACGCCTGTGTGCACCAGAGCAACCGTGTGCAAAAAAACAGTGCTGCATATAGAATGTTAGAAGGAATCCGGATGACAAAATGGAGCGCCTGCGGATTTCACTGAGAATAATTTTGTTAATTATGTAGGATTTGGAAAGGAATCCTTATGGAAAAAGGAGTGCCGCTGGAATCTACGAGCCATGTCGAGCCCGCCCGTATAATCCTCACTAATTCCTCCCACCTGCGTCCAGGAGGCTCCAGGTAAAATTGGCCGTCCGAGAACCAAGTGGATTGATTCAATATACCTTTGTGCGGTGAACGCTGGGATGCGCACGTGCGCTGTAGCGCCGACCCCCCGCCGCACGACAGGGGGGAAGGGTGAGGGAGGAGGAGGAGGAGGAGGAGGAGGAGGAGGAGGAGGAGGAGGAGGTGGAGGTGGAGGTGGAGGTGGAGGTGGAGGAGGAGGAGGAGGAGGAGGAGGTGGAGGAGGAGGCGGAGGAAGAGGGGGGAAGGAAGAACGTCGCATTCTATTATCAGTACTTCCCAGGCGTGGCGTTTAGCTGTCCGCAGCAGATCCTTACTTACATGCTCCTTGTACCTGTCTTGTGCACGCAAGCGCTGTGGTGTACATCAGCGCTGCGTTGCACGCGGATGCTGTGGTGTAGACAGGCGGTGTGGTGTGCACAGGTGCTGCGGTGCACGCAAGCATTGTGGTGTACACAGGCGCTGTGTTGCACATAGTTGCTGCGGTGTGCACATTCGCTGTGGTGTACACCGGCGTTGTAGTGCACGCAAGCAAGCACTGTGGTGTACACAGGCGCTGCGTTGCACACGGCTGTTGCGGTGTACGCGGGCGCTGTGGTGTACACGCGCGCTGTGGTTCACGCGAGCATTGTGGTGTACACTGGCGCTGTGGGGCAGACCGCCACCTACATGATGCTCGCGTCGTTGTCGTCATCGTCGTCGTTCGTCGCTCGTCGCTCGTCGCTCGTCGCTCATCGTCGTCGTGCGCGCGTGCGCGGCTGTAGTGCTGGAGCCACACGGCGGGGGGGGGGGCGTTGCGTCACTCCGCCCCCCGCCACCTCCCTTGACGCCCGTCATCGCCAAACAAAAAAGAAAAGCGCTCGTGTTTTGCAGTTGTCGGCCTCCCTGGGGACCGTCAGCAGCACCTCAGGATCACGAAAGATTGACGCTCTGCGTATCTCCACCAGCCCATCCACAAACGATGCCCTGGCGAGTTGCCTCGATCAGGTAAGTGTAGGAGCAAGCAGCGGAACGAGAGGGGCATCCGTGAATCCGCAGTTCGGGCCCAGTCTGAGCATGTACCTTCGCTGATCTTTCGGTAGGGAACCCTCTCGGAAACTCACTTGGGTCATCTCGGGGCCCTCTCGGGGCCAGCTTGAAGGCCTTCTGGCTCTCCTGGGGGCCCCCCTCGGGGATCCTGGGCGCCCTCTCTGAGGCCACATTGGGCGCCATCGATCAACGAAGGTGCCGCAGCGCCCCGAGCGTGCCCCAGGCGCGCCTGGTGCGGCAGATACGCAACAAGCCCCACGCGCGTTAAGTGTGCCACGTGCTCCATCCGCGGCAGGTGCTCGACGTGCGCGGAGTGAGGCAGGTGCGCCAGTGCAGGTGACAGCACACACCGGGCAATATGCAGAGCCCCTGCAGTCCCTGTCGATCAAAAGCCACTCCAAAGTGGCGGCGGTGTGGTCAATATGGTGTGAGGAGTGCCTGCGCCCGCAACAAGCATTTCACATAGGATCTTTGATCGGGAGAACGTGCCAGCGCTCAGCGGACAAATGTGGTCACCCCCCGCCATCCGTGCCAAAAGCCGATGGGAAGTGCTCGCAGGATGCCGTTTCACGATCCAGATTTACCGCCACGTGCACCTTGGATTGTTTCTCGACGCGGATGGTGGGGGGCCTCGTTGTTCCTGATCGATGGCCAGTCGAGAGGGGGAGGGGGTGTTCTCTAGGACTGATAGGTTGCCATGATAACGCCCTCCCGGAAGAAAGGGGGTTGGAAGAGAAAGCAATCTGTGCCCAAAGGGCTGGTGGGACTGGTCCAGGGGGGGGGGGGAGGCGAAGGCGTCGAGAACCAAAGTGCTTCCACACGCGCATGAACTTCCGGAGGTCCGCGCGGGCTCCTTGGGTCGGCACTGGCCCCCTTCTGCCCGCTCTCCTGGCGGCGCCTCTGGCGCCGCCCCCCGGGGACCTCCGCGCGCCAGGGAAGGCGTGCACGTCTACGGCCAGGAGCTCCGGCTGAGCCTTAAGTCGGGCACGCCCCTCTACAAGTCCAAAAATAGTCTGGGGACGATTTGTTTGACCATTTTGTGACTATGTTGGAATAGGCTTTGGCTATTTTTGATTTTTCTTCCAAAATCGGCCTGTGGGGGGACGTGCCCGACCTGAGCTTCGCGTGTCGCGCCGCTGAGTCTGGCCCACTGCGCTGCGGCGCGACACGCTCTTCACGCGCCAGTCCCCAGGCGTCAACGGCCCTAGCCTTTCCGAGCCCCCAGCCCCGCGGAGCAGAGCGACACGCCGTCAGCTCTCGAGGCATGTGAGCATGTCGCCAGTGCCGCGGCCGCGACACGCTGAGCAACAGTTCCCGACCGTACATGTTCATGCCAAGTCGTTCGCTGTCCCTCTTGATTTTTTCGCGGGAGGCCCAGGCTCTCGTGAATTTTCCGCGGGAGGCTGGACGAGGAGCTGGAGGAGGAGTGGCAGAAGGGGGAGGAGGATCATCATGGATTTGTTGAGCGATATCTGGCGGGGTAAACTTGCGGTGTCGACCAAGGAGGGAAAGGTCAGCAGTGGATCCGGCATCACCATCGACAAGGCCGTGTACGAGGAGCGCGAGAAGGCCTTCTTCAGCGAGGTGGGCCTGTCCGGCGAGGGCCTGGGCACCAAGCTGACGGGCGTCAAGACCACCTGACCTGCCGAGCTGTCGGCGGCTCTCCTGCCAAGTGGCGTTTCAAGCCCAGGTGACATCGAAGAGGAAGAATCGGCACAGCCACACACATCTTCGGAGCTCCGCGCGGACCTCCGAACGTGTATGCTTGTGCAGCTTGTTGCTCATCCAGGGCAGCCCCAAAGCCCTGGATCTGGGACCCAGGCCTCCGATACCGTGGCTTGTTCTGCCATCCGTGGGCCGCAGACATATCGACCCCTTCCTCCTCCTCCTCCTCCTCCTCCTCCTCCTCCTCTCCTCCTCCTCCTCCTCCTCCTCTCCTCCTCCTCCTCCTCCTCCTCCTCCTCTCCTCCTCCCCCTCCTCCTCCTCCTCCTCTTCCTCCTCCTTCCTCCTCCTCCCCCTCCTCCTCTCCTCCTCCTCCTCCTCCTCCTCCTCCTCCTCCTCCTCCTCCTCCTCCTCCTCCCCCTCCACAATTCTTCAATATGAATACACTCTCCTCCATCCCCTGATGACGTGCGGAAGATGGCGGGCACCCCTCCGCGTATTGTTTTTTTACACACAGGATTTCCCTGAGTTGGGTTTTCGCTTGGGTTTTTTTCAAAATACTGCTCTCGCTGAGGCGCCGGCCTCATTTT
Source organism: Prorocentrum cordatum (assembly GCA_963575745.1). Classification (NCBI taxonomy): domain Eukaryota; class Dinophyceae; order Prorocentrales; family Prorocentraceae; genus Prorocentrum; species Prorocentrum cordatum. The sequence continues at coordinate 158,861 of CAUYUJ010016929.1, forward strand.
CAGGCTTCCGCTCGTTCCGAATCGTGCTCCCGCTGCAGCGTGGGCCTCATTTTCGGATCGGTGTTTTGCCTCCGTCGTTCAGGATGGCGTTCTCGCCCCAGCGCGGGCCTCTTTCTCGCGCGCCCATCCGCCCGCCACCACCGCACCGCGCCCCGCCCCGCCCACCGCCACTTCCACCCACCAACGCACGCACGCACGCACGCACGCGCACCACCACCGCGCACCGCCACCACCACACCACTACCCCACCCACCACCACCACCACGCTACAACGCGTCACATCACATCACACACACACACACGCACGCACGCACGCACGCACGCACGCACGCACGCACGCACGCACGCACGCACGCACGCACGCACGCACGCACGCACGCACGCACGCACGCACGCACGCACGCACGCACGCACGCACGCACGCACGCACGCACGCACACACACACACACACACACACACACACACACACACACACACACACACACACACACACACACACACACACACACACACACACACACACACACACACACACACACACACACACCACCACCGCCACCACCACACCGCCATCACGCACGCACGCACCTGGCCCACCACCAAACCACCAAGACGCCACACCACGTCGTCACACCACAGTACACGCGCACACACGCACACACACACACACCACCACCACCGCCACCACAACCACAACCGCGCACACACGCACGCACGCACGCACGCGCACCACCACCCACTACGCACGCGCGCGCGCGGAGCCACAGGTCCGCTACGACACGCGTCCGCGGATAGAGAAAATCAGCGCCATGGTAAGGGATGGGAGAGAGGGGTAGAACGTCAGATATGACGCGAGCGCACATAGCTTGTCCCCCTCCTCCCTCTCCTCCTCCCCCTCCCCCCCTCCCCTCTCCCCCTTCTCCCCCTCCCTCAGCCCTGGACCCAGGCCCAGGCATCCGACGCCGCGACTTTTTCGCCAGGCCGAGATAGGAGGAAGCCCCAGGACTGAGGCACAGACCAATCCGCCGGAGGTCTGGGGGCCAAGCTCGGGATCTGCACCTCCCTCAGAGTCCACCCTCCGCACCCTCCTCGGCCACGCGCAGAGGGGGGCGCAGGGGGAGGGGGGAGGCTTCTTGAAGGAAGCTCCCCTGCTTCTTGGAAGGCGCGGGCCTTCTCTGTAGACAGGAGGCCGGCGCCTTCTAAGAACCAGCCTCCTTCGAAGAAGCCTTCACCTTCTTTTTTATCCTCTTGTGCGCGCCGCCAACTTCCGCTCCCTCACGTCGCGGCGGTGCCTGCAGCGCGCTTCGATCGTGTAACTGCGCGGGCCTCCCTGGACCTCTCGACTCCTCCCCCGGGGCCTGCTTCTCGGTGGACAGGGACCCGCGAGTCGCTGCAGGGGCGCAAAACGATGGACGACAGACCGGCGCCTCGATGTTCTTTCCGAAGCGCTGGATGTCTGTCGAAACGACGTGAGAGTGACCTTCCGCCGGAGTGACATTTGGTGCGGGCCCACAGGGCCCCCCCGAACGTTGAGTGCGATGCCATAGAAGCGCCTTGCCCCCCCCCCCGCGGCCCCCCACCGGCCGCGCACCAGAGGCCCCTCTTACCCAGGCCACTCCTTGCGCGCAGCCGACAGATGTCTTGGGAAGGCGCGCAAGGACAGTCGGGGCCCAGAGGAAGGAACCCTTTCGTTGGGGAGGGGCTCGGTGTTCCTTAGTTTTTTTGCAGTTCGCCTTTGGTTTTGCTAGGGTTTCGATTGGAAATCGAAGTTTAACTTGTGGGAAAAAGGGACCTCCTTCCTTATTCAGGGTTCCTCAGGTCAACTCCCCGACTGTAGGACCCTGAAGTCCGCGGCCCCAGAGGTCCCGACCGCGTCCCCGGGGGGTAGCTGTTCGTCCCGGGTCCGCCCTCGATGGCCTCGAGGGCCCCAGGGGCCCCAGAGGCCGAGATCGAGGAGACACCGCCGGTTGGAAGCATCGTGCCGTCGGACATCCCGCGGGGCTCTTTCTCGACAACGCCGATCTCTGGAGGCCTCGACAACTTCCCCAGGGCCGTCTTTTCATCCCGAGTCCTTTCTTGATGGTCCTGGGCCCCAGTGAGGGCCCCCCAGAAGCCCAAATGGCCCAAAGCATCCTGTCGTTTGTTCCTTCGCCGTGGATGGAGGTCTAGGGCGCAGGTTGGAGATCAAGGGATACCGCACCTCTCCTGGGGTGCATTCTGACCAGAATATCGAGGCGAATCCAGCCGTGGCGACGAGGGCTCTCCAGGACCAGCAGCGCCATCGGTATGTTCTCCTCGTCGGCGAGGAGGAAGGAAGGCTCCAACCATCCGAGCTGGGGAGATCCAGGGCTGGGCTCGAGGCCTCCCAGATGCGGTCCGAGCAGATGGGGTCGGAGGATCGCGCCGCATCGCCGAGGCATCGGCGACGCCGCTCGATGCGGGGCCAGACTTTCTCCACGCCGACGTCGCCGATGCATCGGCGACGCATCGACGATGCGGCGCGATCCTCCGACCCCATCTGCTCGGACCTCGTCTGGGAGGCGTCTGTGGGCACGTGCTGCCCAGCGTGACTGTGTGCAGTGCTGCGCGCGCCCCCCCCCCCCGCTGCGGCACCCGGCGCGAGCGGCCTCTCGGCGGCGACCTTTGTCCGGCCGCCGCCGGGCCCGCGCCGCAGGCCGGCCTGGCCAGACCCTCTGGCCAGGCCCGGCTCTGGCGGGGAGGGGCTGAGAGGGAGCAGGCGATCGCCAGGAAGGGAACCCAGACACGCTCACGTCGTGCACGAAGGCACGGCGGATGGCTTTGGGCCGTGTTCGGCCTGCAGGGGTCCTCGCCGGGTCCCTGGACCGTCAAAAGTACAACTCGGCATGAAAAGCCAGCCCCAGGGAAAGGGTCGAGACTTCCGGGGACCTTGCAATGAAAAATCTGAGGTTGGGGGGGGAGGTCGGAGCGAAGAGGAGACCCCCAACCAGGACAGCGGTTTCGGCTTCGTGTTTGTGTCGTGCGTGCGGTGGAGGCGGAGCTGCGTGTGCGGGCGAGAGGAGTGATCCCACCGTCGCCAGGACGGACTGAGAGTAAAAGGCCCTCCTCGTCCGTTTGGCGATTTTGGGACCGAGGTTGTCCCGCGGTTGTCCCATGGTTGTCCCGCGGTTGTCCCGATTGTTTTCTCCATGGTTGTCCCGATGATTGTCCCGATGTTTGTTCCGACAGGTGTCCCGACGGTTGTCCCGATGGTTGTCCCGATGGTTGTCCCGATGGTTTTCAGATGATCGTTCCTATGGTTGTCTCGATGGCTGTCCCGATGGGAGGTTGATTGATGGATAGTGAGATCGACAGATAGATGGAGAGATCGATAATGTGGCAGAGACAATGATACATTGACAAGTTGGTCGATTGGTGGGCTTGGTAGGACGTAGTGAAATATACTGATAGGACCATCCTACGGTTGATAAGGAGATTTCGGGGGAAGGGGGAGGCGGTCGATGTGCGATAACTCTGGGTTCTTTGGTGGTTTCTTTTTTTTTGGGGGGTTGTTGCGCACATCTGCCCATCTATCTGTCTAGCTATCTGTTTGGGACAACCACTTGTATATATGTATACCAATCAATCAAGCCCCTCTCGGCTCTGGCGATTGCGACGGGGCTGGTGGAGGCACCAGGTGGGCGCCAAATGTCCGCCACACGATGATGGCACCGCCGCGGCTGTGCTCCCGAGGGAGCCGTGGCACGATGGCCGCTCGAGTGTCCTTCCTTTCGCTCGCGGTCTTCAACCCGTTCAGCCTCGTGGGCACTCGCGGCGAGGAGGTCAGTGCACAGCTCAAGCAGGTGCACATCGTCGCATGCCCTGGCACAAAGATCCCGAAACATCCTCATAGTGCTCATCACATTCAGAACTACGATCACCACACGGCCATCCACTTCGGCTACGGCAGGCCCAGCATGCACATTAACAATTCAGCGGGTTGCGCGATTCTCCTGAACTCGAGGTTCAAGACCAGACATATCAAGGACATCACATGTCCGCCCCAGGAACTACTTGGACGTGGCGGCGCTATCGCACTCGAGCAGGGCGCGACCAAGCTCAAGATCATCGTGGCGTACTCTCCACCAGCCCCATGGGATAAGAAGAAGGTCCCGCAGTGGCGGGCCACAATGACGAAGTTGGCAGCATGGGTACACACAGAGTTGGTGTCTACGCCATCGCGATTCACTCCGATCGTCATGATGGACCTGAACGATAGATTCGCGATGGGACCCGACGGTGATGAGACGGTCGGCTCCTTCCCTACTGGTCGCGAAGGCGAAGCGGGCAAACTCTATCATATGAACATGCTCAGCAACTACATGGCGGTGGCGAACACTTATTACGAGACGGGCCCCACATACGTGGGCATATTCCCCTCGGTCACGGATTACATCTTCATGCCCACTGGCCTGATCTCACGGATTCAGAGCTGCCGAGTTTGGAACCATTCTGCTTATGCTCTTCAGATTTCCAGAAAGTTCAAGGATCACAAGCCCCTCGTCATCAAGATCGAGGCGCCCCCATCATGCCACACAGAAGGCACGGCAATCCAGCATTTTGATCGAGACGCGTTGGCACTGGATCTGAAGTAAGGCAACAAACGTGAAGAGTTTCTCAACAGCCTCGAGGACCAGCTGACGACCCACGCGGAGTTGCTCGACACTTACCTGGACTATGAGGACGGCACATATCACTGGGGACTCACCATGCAGTGCTTTCGCGACGCGGCCTTGGAACACTTCTCATTGCAAGTACGACGGCCACAATGGTATAAGGAGGCTCGCGCCGAGAAACTCACTAAGCTAAAACAACGAGCCGATCTTCGTATTCAGCGGTCTCAGATGGAAGAAGCGAATTCACTGGAAGAGGAGATCGAAAACTTGGACACACACATCCGCAACCTCAGCAAGAAGCTTACTCGACACATCAAGGACACCAATCACAAGTACACAGAGATTCAGTGTGAAGACTTATGGCAGGCATGGCGCGATCGACGGCTTGCAGAATGTCATCGAGTCACCAAAGGCATCCTACGACACCGACTACGAGCACGACGGCGATTCTATGGCATATTACCGAGCAGCAGACCGAGCACCTACCAGTGGCAACAGTTCTTGGAACGACCAGGCGCTGAAGGAGGCTTACTCGCAGTGCCAGCACCAGTTCACGTACCTACACGCGCCGAACTCCTACCAGAGCCGTCTAATATAGGATGCAGGCCACATGCCAGCTCGGCTGCCTTCGGGGATCCAGGATCCGAGCCGCCTCGTCGCCTCCCTCATTTGCTGGATGCCTCGAACTCCCAGGTCCGGGTTCCGCCAGGCCAGGAGGCCCGACGCCCGAACCGCCCGTCTGCGCCACATATCAACTGGCTGAAGCAGAGCGAGGCCCCTGGCCCGAGTTGCCTTGGCTCAGACGCCGTCCCCCGCGGGGACTCTCAGAGGCACCGCGCCCTTCTTGGGGCCGCGCCCGTCTTGGGCCCACCACGGCCCTACAATCGAGGCGTGGACGAAGCAGAGGCCTCGTTCGACGATATGCTGAACCAAGACGAGCCCGACATGCCTTTCGAAATGGGCCCACCTACGCCTATGCCGAGCACACCACCTCCTACGGCACCGAGTGCAGCTACTTCGACTTCGAATATCACGCCCGCGCCCAGATCGGCAAACCGGGGCCTCCAGCTCAACTTCGTCGCCGAGGCCGCCGACGAGCTGGCAGCCGTCACGAAACTCCTGGGCGAGGCAAAAAGACGGAAATATGCGCCTCCTTTCTCGGTCCCAGCAGAAGTATTACTCATGGTACTCCAACCTGAAGTACTACGACGACCAGGGGGGGCTCGAGGGGGGATCGGTGCTTCCAACGCGCCCGTCGCTGATGAAGACCCCTCTCGGCGAAAGCTCCAGTTCTCTCAACAGTATCGACTCGGACGATCACGCCTACTCGCAGCTCTGGCCCACGTACGACAACACGATCGAGTACCGACGCAGGCCAATACATCACGCAGCTTTCAGTTGGACAAAGGCAAGATGCTCCCTGGGCCATGTGGACTTCGACTCATACATTGCTTCGACGTTTTCTGGAGATGCTTTTTCAGATATCTACGCGAACGAGGCTTCCCTTCTCCACCACCCGACTACGCATATGGAGGTATCGCACACCGACGGCGTGAATATGGCATGATCGTGACTCGAGTGATGGCTAGCAAGTTGCGCAAAGCAAAAGTTGCCTTCGCAGTTCGCTCTCACGATGGACGGAATGCCTTCGGTTGTACACAGCACGCCGCGATCACAGAACACGTTCTTCCAGCATTTCGAGCAGGTGATCGGCAACTTGCGCAGCAGCGCAGGAGCGAGTCCCAGACCATTGTCGACGCGAGCGACGGCACGCTCCTGATGCGCAACAGGGAAGGAGGACTGATGGGATGCTCTAACGAACCCGACGCCTTCATGACAGTGTACAACGCGAAGCTGGAGGAGTGGCGCGAAGATACCAAGGCTACCATATCCAACCAGATGTTACAATCATGCGCACCCAAAGTGGGACCCAGATGGACCAGTACAGGATGCGTCTCGGCAGGTTTTCGTGGACGACATTTTGAAGCTTCACATCGCCATCAGGGTCGGCACCAAGAAGCAGGCCATGGACGCACAGGGTAACCTCCACGACGCGACCACCACTGTGAACGACGCGCTGGCCATGATTATCGAGCGAGATCTGGACTCACTACGGCGACATCTTCGGACTGGCGGATTTGGGCTGAATGAATCTAAGGAGGAAATCGTTCACAGCATCCCCTCTAAGCTACAACACCGAGCTTTCTTCGACGACAACCGAATCAACTGCCGCAAGCTCACCTCCATGAAGCATGTGGGTGGCATGTTCGACGGAAAGGCCACCTCCGGCGCAGAAGGAGATGCACGTCTACGAGCCGCTAACTCTGGATGGAGTCAGTATCATCATTTCTGGTTCAGTCGTGCTCCGAGACGATTGAAAAGATTGGTCTTTCAGGCAGTGGTCTACGAGGCAGCGATCAGTGGCGCCGAGACTTACTACTTGCACACGACCGACTACAAACAACTGGACACTTCCCTGGGCAAGAAACTTCGTGCTATGCTGAAGGGCAAAGGTTGTCTCCGCACCCACGACCGCTACAAGTCGATATCGGCAGCTGAGGTCTGGCGAAGATGGGAGATTGCACCGAGTTCAATCGAGCTGAAAGTACGACGTCTTAAACTTCTTCAGGGCGCTGCAGCATACCCCGACGACTCCAAACATATGGTCTCTGTCCTGTTCGGTGAACTCCAGATTGAGCATCACCTACGTGAACTCGAATTGCCCGTGGCACCGCGCACGTTAGACGATGACGGCTACATCAACCCCGACGCGCACCTCATCGCTCGACAGTTCTCCACGGATATACAGGACATGCTGGTCCTGGACATCGCCGAGCCTCTGGAATACCTGGGCTGGCGCGGCAACATCGTGGAGTTGTTTACGGAGCCCGACGTAGCAGAAGCTTTCTGCGGCGTCGACGTGAGCATGATGAGGGCAGCTTACCTTCGGCGCGCCCTTGCGCCTCCTGGAGCTCTCGCAGAGCTCCCCTCAGAAGTGGCCCCGTCTGACGAGGCCGAACTGTTCGTCTGCACGCTGAAAACGTCCGAGGGTATCGCATGCATGTCCAAGTGGAAGAGCGCACGAGCACTTTATGCACACCAGCGGGGACTCGCACCAGGGGGGAGAACATGGTATGTGCTGCTTATTATCACAGCTCACGATCACGAACGAGTGTTTCATATGCGGTACTACATTCCCTACACGTGTGGGCGCACAACATCATATCACAGCTGCATGGAAATCACACATATGTCGCACGGATCAGACATGGGCACCGTGTCCGATCACGTCCCCGAAGACACTAACATGTCCAGTATGCTACCAGTCCTTCGAAGAGTACAGCACGATGCGCGCGCATCTCCGTAGCCATCTACCTCAGGAAGCACTGGGGACTCATGCGCTCTCACTGCCACAGCTTACGCCGACGCCTACACCAGCACCGCAGCCAGTCACCGACGATGGCACCAGGCACGGCGAGCGTCCCGACACCAGCTCGAGCGGGTTGGCGTGCCCCCATGGAGTCCTCAGCAGCGTCTGGGAATGGTGGAGCGCGCGGAAGGCCAGAACGCTCACGGAGCCAGCCGCGCAAGGGTCAGGACGGAGCCATGGACGAGGACCCGAAGTTCGATCCCAGGAAGGTGACCCTCGCTCGAGTTCGGCGCCGCCGAGGAGCAGGCTTCAAGCCGAAGCAGGCGCCGGCGATGTCCCAGGAGATGAAAGACCTGCTTCTCATCATCCTCCGTGCGACGTACCAGAACACGAAGCAGGTTCGCGAGCTCAAGGGTTGCATCGTCACGACAGTGAAAGTGGAAGACAAGGATCCCTTGGTCGAAGCCATCGAGTTGGAGAACCGCAACTACGCACGTATGATCCGCCAAGAAGGCGGCAATCACGGGAAGGTTCCCCCCCTGCCCCAGGCGCAGCCATGGCGATGATCGAGACTCTAGTCAGCCAGGACATCGGTGCGAAGTGCAAGGAGGAGCTCACCACGGCGCTCCAGCAGATCAACGAGCTCGATGTGTACCAGGCCCAGGATATGTTCCCGATCTGCAGGGTCGAGAAAGCGTACAAGAGCGGCTCGGCGAAGGTCATGTTCACTTGCCGCGACCTCAGCATCCGTCAGAAGATCATGGCCGCTCTAAACAATGCGAACAAGCCAGCCTGTCTCGGACCAGCCCCAGCGGGCTTTGTGGAGGACGAGTTGGCTCTCTACATGGACGCGTTGATGAACGACGAGGCGTGAATACTACCAGTATGACAAACGACCTTGATCTGGAGATTGACGGCTACTCAGTACGGCGCCTCAAAGCGACTTCCACCCATGATGAAGTGCTACCCCGACTGCCGTGTGTGAGTGCCTCTTCAGATGCTATGGTTCGATTTGCTCTCAGTGGGAATGCCCAAGCTGGTGCATGCAGTGGCTTGGGCTCTAGAACTGCACGACCGCCGACCTGTACACCACCACCTCCTACGGCACAGAGCGCAGCTACTTCGACTTCTGAGGCTGACGCCACCCGCTCCAGATCCGTACCTCCTGCTCGAGATAGGCTCGAGAGGGAAAAGCCAGCTGTTCTAGATGTTCGGGGTCCCAGGTCTCAGACTCCCCCGAGTAGACCTCCCTCTTCTGCGCCCGCTCGTACTTCCTCTGCTTGTGCCCCCATGCCGCCCTCTCACCCCTCTCGCTCCCCCCCAGAAGCACGCACCACCCTCCTCACCGCTCGGGGAGGGGGGCGAAGCCGAGGGCCCCAGGGGAAAGCTCGGGGTCGGGGTCGCCACCCTCGGTGAGCTGGTCTGTGTGTGCGCCGCTTCTGTGCCGCACTGCTCACAGTCATGAGCTGCGCGGTGCCTAAATGAGACGCCAAAGTGGCGAGCACCGTCTAGGGTCTCAGCGTATTTCAACTAATACCTGATGTTTGGACCTTTGGACATTTTGGTGAGTGAGTGAGTGAGTGAGACCAATCAATCCATCAGTTTACCAATCAATCGATCAATCAATCAATCAATCAATATATAGAGGTATCGGAATATCATTCTATACATATATGTATACACATCCATTTACCGATATGGATGTATCAGAATCTGTTGGAAATAGATATGCATATATTTCTCCATGGGGCCCAGGAGCGTCAACGAGCGTGTCAGGAGAAAGAGCAAAGCCGTGTTTCGACGAGACCCGTGGCCCGGCAGGTTCCCCTTGGGAGGCCGCAGGCTGCAACAGGAGCGCCGCCGGGGTCTTGCGCACGACGCGAGCACGCGGGAGGAGGAGGCGGGAGGAGGAGGAGGGAGAAGGTGGAGAGGGACACGCGGAGAGCAGGAGGACGAGGATGGGGAGGACGAGGAGGAGGCAGGAGGAAGAGGAGGAGGAGGAGGAGGAGGAGGAGGAGGAGGAGGTGGACGAGGACGAGGACGAGGAGGACGAGGATGGGGAGGACGAGGAGGCAGGAGGAGGAGGAGAAGGAGGAGGAGGAGGAGGAGGAGGAGGAGGAGGAGGAGGAGGAGGCAGGAGGAGGAGGAGGAGAAGGAGGAGGAGGAGGAGGAGGAGGAGGAGGAGGGAGCCGGCGGAGGAGGAGGGAGGAGGGTGTGCGGAGAGCAATCGGCCAGCGGAGGCTCCCCTTCCTACAAAGTAGCTTGGGTTGGACGCCCGCCTCGGCCAGCAGCACAGCTTTCCTGCCGCGGACCCCGTGCCGCCTTGGTGACTCTTCCGCGGTGCGCAGGCGACGACGACGACGACGATGTTCACGACGATGACGACGACGACGATGTTCACGACGATGACGACGACGACGACGACGACGACGACGACGACGACGACGACGACGTTCACGACGATGACCTCGACGACGACGACGACGACGACGACGACGACGACGACGACGACGACGACGACGACGGCGGCTGACGGCGACGACGACGGCGACGACGACGACGACGACGATTTGTCGGGGGTGGGCCAGTCGGGCCTCCTCGGGCAGCCTGGGGCCTCCCCGCCCCCACGTCTCCTCCTCCTCCTCCTCCTCCACCTCCTCCACCTCCTCCTCCACCTCCTCCTCCATCTCCTCCTTCTCCACCTCCTCCTTCTCCTCCTCCTCCTCCTCCTCCCCCCTCTCCCCCTCCCCCTCCCCCCCTCCCCTCTCCCCCTTCTCCCCCTCCCTCAGCCCTGGACCCAGGCCCAGGCATCCGACGCCGCGACTTTTTCGCCAGGCCGAGATAGGAGGAAGCCCCAGGACTGAGGCACAGACCAATCCGCCGGAGGTCTGGGGGCCAAGCTCGGGATCTGCACCTCCCTCAGAGTCCACCCTCCGCACCCTCCTCGGCCACGCGCAGAGGGGGGCGCAGGGGGAGGGGGGAGGCTTCTTGAAGGAAGCTCCCCTGCTTCTTGGAAGGCGCGGGCCTTCTCTGTAGACAGGAGGCCGGCGCCTTCTAAGAACCAGCCTCCTTCGAAGAAGCCTTCACCTTCTTTTTTATCCTCTTGTGCGCGCCGCCAACTTCCGCTCCCTCCAGTCGCGGCGGTGCCTGCAGCGCGCTTCGATCGTGTAACTGCGCGGGCCTCCCTGGACCTCTCGACTCCTCCTCCTCCTCCTCCTCCTCCTCCTCCTCCTCCTCCTCCTCCTCCGCCTCCTCCGCCTCCTCCGCCTCCTCCTCCTCCCCTTCCTCCTCCGCGCCTCTTCCTCCGTGCCTCCTCCTCCTCCTCCTCCGCCTCCTCCTCCTCCCCCTCCTCCTCCGTGCCTCCTCCTCCGTGCCTCCTCCTCCGTGCCTCCTCCTTCGTGCCTCCTCCTCCGTGCCTCCTCCCGCAGCATGCCCGCGCGTGCCCGGGCGGCCGCCAGGCCCCCGCTGCTCGCCGGCCCGGGGCTGGGCGTGCCCGTGGGTCGACCCGGACTGCCCCCCGCCCACGCGCCCGCCCCCGGCCTGGGAGACATACACGCTGTTCTCGGGGGCGGAAAAGAGGGGGGTGATGACTAGGGGGGGGGGATATCATGGCGGGGGGCATGATATTTCCTCAGATTTCATGGCGCCTCTTCTTATTTCATTACGTCCCTGGCCCCCCCGCTGGGCCGCGCACATGCCGCCGGTCATGATTTGCACCCCCCCCTCTTGGACACCCCCTTTTTGGCCGCTCCCGATGTTCATTTCGAGTTCTTCGAGAGTTCTTTGATTTTTTGGGGGGGGCCAAGATGCGGTCGGTTTTTTGAATTGTTCCATCCTGGGTCTCTTCCTGGCCACCAGGGGGCCAGGAACAGCCAGAAACGAGCACAATTAGAAAAGAGCACGATTAGACATTAGCGACGTGTGCCTACAACATCTGTTGTGGCTGCTCATTTTTAGGCCTCCCAGATGGGGTCCGAGTAGATGGGGTCGGAGGATCGCGTCACATCGCCGATGCATCGCCGATGCTGCTCGATGTGGAACGTGATTTGCTCCGCGTCGATTTCGCCGATGCATCTCCGACGTCGACGATTCATCGCCGGTGCATCGCCGAGACATCGTCGACGTATCGGCGATGCGGCGCGATCCTCTGACCCCATCTTCTCCGACCCCATCTTGGAGGCCTCTATCATTTCCTCAGCGGCAGCTATATTCAGAGGTGCCGCACGGTATCTAAAATTCTTCTCTAAACCATCTGTGTGTTACAGCGTTCTCTTCGAGAACATGTGATGCGAATGGATATCTTTCAAAAACAGATGCGCTCAGATACCATTGCTTTCTTGCTTTAGATGCGACTAGATACGGAACCTACGTTGTCTTACTAATTTTAGATACGGGATCATTTTTCTATACGAATGCATATGTTTATATATGTTTAGATAAGGTGCAATATGGCGCCCATCGCTGGAAAACATGTCTAACAACACTGCATACGAATACATACGGGGCCATGTCTCCACTGCCACGCCATGACCACGAACAGGGAAGACACTGCATATGTCAGTCAGGACGACGACGAGGAGGAGGAAGTGAAGTGGGAAATCATGTCGAACCGATGGGATAAGGGGGGACGGCGGGCGAACCGAACAATCACGAGGACGAGGAGGACGAAGCAGAGGAGCCATTCTCTTCAATCGTCGCTCTACTTCATCCCCGTCCTGACTCCCCCTCCTCCACGTTTTCCTCCTGACGCTCTCTCCCGTCTCCACTAGATCCGTCCCACTGGTCCCTGCTCAACTCCGACAGCACAGCCAACAGCATCCGTTCTGACAGAATAAGATACGGATAGATAAGACGCGGCAGTGTCATTCTTTGAAAATTAGACACGAACGGATCTGCAATCTTGAAGAAAATAGATACAGTCCCAGATGTTTCGATGTTCTTGTTCAAATACGGCGGCGCTCGAGAACAATCAGGGGACGATTTGTTTTGGACTATGTTTGGCCTTTTTTGAATATGGTTTGTAATTCTTTGCTGTTTCGTCCAAATTCATCCTGTCGGAGGACATGCCCGACCGAAGTCCAGGGGAACGGGTCGAGGCCTCTGCGTTGCCGAAATCTGCGGGCTCCCCCGCCTCCTCGAGCAGCTTGGCGCCTCGCGCTGCGAGGTCGCAGTGAAGGCCCAGCAGGGGAGTCCAGGATGGGGCCAGGCATCGCCAGGAGAAGTCTCGAGCAGGTTTCTGCCGGGGGCCCGCAAACGGGGTGGTGACCACACCGTGCGGTGAGTCGGTGGGGATTCGGGTCGTTGGTTTTGAGACCCAGGTCGTTCTCCGAGGACGTCTCGGGCGACTGGGGCATCCGAGGTCCCAAAATTGTGAATTGACGGACCGTGCGGTGAGGTCTTGGGGGATTTCGAGGTCACCACACGGTCTGTCACCGCACCGTTTCAGGACTCCAAAGTGATGGGCTATATAAGCGAAGTAGCTTTCAACAAGGTAGCCCGCGCCCCAGGAAGCTATTGCGATCGCCTCTGCGACGCGCAGACGTTCCGCGCACGGGTCGAGACTTCTGGGGGTCCGCGTTATTACAACCATGAGGTCGGGGGCCTGGTCAGTACGTATCTAGCGCCGGAGCGGATCGTGAGCGCAGACAGTAGCCCGCGGCCCAGACAAATCCGGACGATTCGAGACACCAGGACCATCGCGCTTCGCTGGAGAAAGAAAAGCGTAGTTCTGAGTTCTGGTCGCAACGGGGCACGCTGCTCATTGCAAAAGCCAGGCTTTGACGCGGGTCGCGGTTTACGTCTTTTCCGTCCGTGACCCCGTCAGCGTCAGGAATATATATATATATATATATATATATATATATATGACCGATTGTCGGTTTCACGATCGCACGCCTGAGCATATCATCGAACAAAACGAGTCAATGACTGCATGCAGGGCCGCCCGGCGGGCCCAGCGAGCCTAGCAGGCCCGGCAGGCCCGGCGAGCCCAGCAGGCCCGGCGGGTCCGGCGGGCCGGGCGGGCCTGGCGGGCCGGCGGGCCCTTGGAAGACAAGGGTGTCGTGTCTATTCGACCGCACGGTTCCTTGACACTCTTCGCTCATTCACGAGGCGCGCGCGTGTGTATTTTGATGTGTCGCGTATACAGTGGACTACAATGTTTCGTGGCTGTATATTGTGTGTGTTCTTCAAAACGGACATGCTTAGACACGTATAAACATGTTTGTATTTTAGCATGACAAGACACTTTTTAGACACGAGTGCATTTCGGACACGGATAGTCACGCTGAGACATGCGTAGACATTTTTAGACGCGTTCGAATTCGACACGGGTAGGCACGGAAAACAATTACCCTGTGACGTACCCAACCCTTTCATGGGCATTCTGAAGGACCCGCAGTGCGCAAGAAGAGCATCCAGCAGTGATTTCAGAAGAGCGCATCGAGAAGAGGAACGGCAAATATACGAAATGGAAACACAGGGGCGTTGACAGAAACGCGCCCAAAGAGTGAGCACAAAAGGGCGTGGCGGCGAGAGCTAAAACACCACGAAAGCCTCCGCTGGGCCTCCCAAGCCCACGAAAGTGGCGACAGTCGCGCAGATCGCAATCCCCTTAGGGGGCGGCGAGGTCCCGAGGTGGTCCGCGTATGACGTACCTCTGCTGGGCCCCCCAGGAGCCCACGAGAGTGGCGACAGTTGCGCAGATCGCAAGCCCCCCACTGGGCGGCGAGGTACCGAGGTGGTCCGCGTATGACGCATCTTCGCTGGGCCTCCCAGGAGCCCACGAAAGAGGCGACAATTGCGCAGATCGCGAGCCCCCCAGGGGGGCGGTGAGGTACTGAGGTGGTCCGCGTGGGACCCACCTCCGCTGGGCCTCCCAGGAGCCCACGAAAGTGGCGACAGTTGGGTCTCGGGCCGTCTCGGAAGCTTCTTGGGCCATCGTGTGGGAGCTCGTTGGGGCCGTCTACCGGCAAGGCGTCCCACCTCCTCGCTCACATTGCTGGTCCAGAGGTCGGCATGAACTATCTGTCATGCCTTCCTCCCGGAGGTCCACTTTGCGCTTCTCGTGCGAGGATTTTTCGGCACAGGCACGGCCCGAGACGAGAGATGACCGCGGCCAGGGTGGCCCACGGCACGGCCGCTGACGCGTGTCTGGCTGGCTCCGCCGCGGAGCTGGCCGCCGCCGCGGCGGGGCCGCAGGACGCCGCAGCCTCGCCCGCTGGCCCGCAGGAGTCGGTGGCGCCGGGGGCGTTGCCCGCGGATGCGGCGGATCCGCTGGCGGCGCGACCAGCGCAGCGGGAGGCTGCGGAGTCGGCCCTCGACCCGAGCAGGATCGGCAGGTGCTCCGGCTGCAGGCGCTGGCACTCCGACGTGCCGGAGGGGCCGCCGCCGAGGCTGGGAGGCGATGGCTGGTGGCACTCAGGAGCGGAAGAAGGACGCACACGCACGCATGCACACTGGTTTCTTCGAAGGTATGCATTGCGCGGACATTCGTAACACGATCGGCTGGCCTCGTGGACTCTGGGGCCGCGGCTGGGCGCGTGCGTCCTTTGTTGTGGGCTCCCCAGGTACTGCCACGAGTGCTGGCCGGAGTGGTGGCTGGAGGTCGAGGACCCTGGCTTCCCAGACCCCCGCGGGCAATGAAAAACTCATGACGGGAGGTTTCTCGCTATTCTCGGCCTCCAGGGGCCCTTACCGGGCCTCGGGAGCGTCAAACAACGTCTCAGGAGGAAAAGCCGGTCCAGGGGAATGTGTCCAGACCTCTGAGGGTCGACGTTATGAAAAAATCATTGCGTCGGGGGTCTGGGTTTGGATCTGCCGTGCGTAGGTCGATTCTCCGATTTCAAATCGTGTCGGAAAAATACACCAGACGGAGCGAACAAATGGGGGCAGAGGTTCCCGCCTCAGCAAGGTCGCAGGGTGGATGTTTCGAAACAGCGACGGCAAAGTATAGGGCGAACCTCGACGCCAGAGGAGCTCGAAATGTGGCGGGGATCTCCGCTCTGCTTGCGAGATCGCCCAGAGCACGGCGGATCCGACGCTGGAGGAGGGCGACCCGGCGTCGCCGCCGATCAACCGCCTGTACGCGCGGTGGTGCGCCTTCCGGGAGGACGCCTTCGCAAACATGTTTCCGGCGGCCAGCACCCTGCCGGGCATGGGGCCCGGCGCGGCCGAGCCCTGTGGGGCGCAGGGCGGCGTCTGCACCGTGGTGCGCCCCGGGGACGCCTCGTCCGCGGCCGAGGCCGCGCGCATCTTCTTCGAGCACGGCTTCGTGGTGCTGCGCGGCGCGCTGGCGGCGCCGGCGGCGCGCGAGGTGCTGCACACGTGCCGGCGCCTGCACGAGGCGGTCCGGGGGCTCGACCCCGTGGGCATGGGCAACAGGGGCCGCGGCAGGTACTCCTTCCACACCGCCGTCGGGCCGGGCCAGTGCCTGCACCTCAGCGCCTACGCCCGGCACCTGGTGGACAACCCCGCCGTGCTCGACACGCTGGACGCCATCTTCGCCGCGGCCGGCCGCCTGGACGTGGCCGCCGTGCAGCAGCTGCGGCACGAGGCCAGCCCCGCCGCGAGCCGCGGCGGCGGCGGCCAGCTGCCCTTTGGCGCCGCCGCCGACCGCGCGACAACAGAGGGCGGTCGCCCTGGCGCGGGGGCGCATCGAAGAACAAAAAGCGGCATCCCCTCGGCCTGCACCCCCAAGGTCGCGTTGAACAATCACGACGTGCGATTTTTGCCAGTTTTCGGGCCCCATGGGGGCTCCGCTGAGCCCCAAGACCGTCAAGGAATCAAGGAACGACTCTGGGTGAGCAGCTGGTCCTGGGGAATGGGTCGCGACCTCTGGGGGTGGACGGTGTGAACAAAAAATGAGTCATCCCCTCGGCCTGCACCTTCCGCACTTTCGCGCGGCAGGTGCCGCGGTGCCGCGGCCGCCGCCGCAGCCGCAGCGGCGGCCACTGTGGAGGCCGCAGCGGCTGCCGCGGCGGCCGCATCGCGGCGGCACCTTCCGCGCGGAAGGTGCGGAAGGTGCGGAAGGTGCAGGTCGAGGGATGAACATGATCTTTCGGAGGTCCGCGCGGATGTCTTGGATCGGCGTTCGGGCCCCTCAGGCCGCGCCTTTGGAGCCGCCCCTGGCGCGCTCCGCGCGCCACGCAGGGGGGGGTCCGGCGCCGATCCAAGAAACACGCGCCGACCTACGTTTATGCCGCTGTTGGTTCCTCTAGAGCAGTACCACGTCACCGGCGCCGGGGGGGACTTCTGCGAAGGCTGGGTCCGCGAGTACCAGTCGATGATTCTCAGGGCGTGTGTTAGCCCAAGCGTGCTCCGCCGATCTCAAGCGCGCAGCCCGCTTCGGCCCTCGCTGCACCGCCTGCGTCGGACTGCAGGGGCCTCGGGCGGAACCGCCCGCCGCCCGCGCTGGACCTCGCAGCCGGCGGGGCGGGGCCGAGCAGGGCAGGCGCACGGCGCTCCAGGACCCAGACAGGATCGCGTCGTAAACAAAAAACAGGACGGGAGGTTTTGGGCGAGTGTCTGGGCCGCGGGGAGCCCTCGCCGGGCCTCGGGGCCGCGTCCCAAAACGACTCGGGATGAAAGAAACCGGTCCCGGGGAGAGGGTCGGGACTTCCAGGGGCCCCGAGTATTGGAAAAGTCAGGACCTCGCATGTCTGGGGAGCGAGGGAGCGGGCGTGACCGGGGGCCCGCCCTTGAAGGAGAATGCGGCCAGGAACTTTTGCACAGTTTGCGTGTCGCGGCGGCGGCCCGGCGACACGCTATGCCCTGCGAGTGGATGCAGTCGAGACCGATTACTAGTAGGTCGACCCTGCCAGATCGAGGGTGCCCTTGTGTCCCGAGCTTCGCGACCCATGCCTCCCTACATTCCTGTGGCAATGTGGCCCTCGGAAGGGTCTTGTGCCCTCTCGCGCATCCTCTCCCATCAACCCTGGAGGGTTTCTCCGAAGGGCTTAGGCGACCCGTCCTCCATCTCCTCCTCCTCCTCCTCCTCCTCCTCCTCATCCTCCTCCACCTCCCTCCTCCTCCTCCTCCCTCCCTCCTCCTCCTCCTCCTCCTCCTCCTCCTCCTCCTCCCTCCTCCTCCTCCTCCTCCTCCTCCTCCCCTCTCCTCCTCCTCCTCCTCCTCCTCCTCCTCCTCCTCCTCCTCCTCCTCGGACCGCCTACGGCCCGGGGGGAAGCCGTGCAAGCAACCCCGGCTGTAGCGTGCCGTTGCGCTCCGCGGGGAGCGGGAGGTCAGGAATGGCTCGGGGCGCTGGCGCTACACGTCACGCGCTGGGGATCCTCGGGCCAGCCGCTGCACAGCGACTACGG
Source organism: Prorocentrum cordatum (assembly GCA_963575745.1). NCBI lineage: Eukaryota > Dinophyceae > Prorocentrales > Prorocentraceae > Prorocentrum > Prorocentrum cordatum. Next base: position 177,182 of record CAUYUJ010016929.1, read on the forward strand.
GCGCGCGCGGCCGCTGCGGGGCGCGCCGTGGTTGCGCAACCCGGGCTACGGCCCAGACGCGCCCGTGCACGTGCGGGAGGCCTGGGCGCGAAGTGCGTGGGGGGGGCGATCAGTGGGGCGGGAAGGTCGACCGCGCGCAAGAGTGACCCTCTTCGCCGAAGTGACCTTTGGTACGGGCCCACTGGGGTCTCCCGATCGCCGAACGCGGTGCGGTGGTAGCGTCTTGCGCGCTTGCGTTTGGTCCCCCCGCGGCCCCCCCGAAAGCCGCGCACCAGAGGTCACGCTTACCCAGGGTCACTCTTGCGTGTAGTCGAGAAGAGAGGTGCCCGCTTCGGGCCCGAAAGGCCCCCCTTCTGGGCCCGAGCGGGCCCCCTCTCTTCGTTTCGGGGCCCTCCAGAGGGCCCACCCTTTTTCCTGCAGCCCTCGCCGCACTCCCCCCCCCCGCCCTGTGATCGCCCCCCCCCCAGTTTGATCGCGGCCCGAGAGGCCCCGCCCGTGGTCTCGGTGAACTTCGCCGTGCAGCCGCAGCACCGCTGGAGCCCCGCGGCGCGCGCTCACGGGGGGAAGGAGCGGCGAGGCTCCGAGGGCGAGAGGGCCGGTCGAGGCCGCGGCTGGCTTCCCCAGCGCTTCCCGCCCCAGGGGCTGCTCGTCGCCGCGGCCGGATCCGCCTCGAAAGACAGGCGACCCTCGGACGTGTGCAGTGTCATTCGGCGAGAGCCATCGAGGAGCATCATGGGCCATCTGGTGAAGCATCAAGCACGCTCGAAGTCTAGAGATGCACGGGGAAGGGACGTCCAGGCGATGGCGAGCGAACGGCAGGCCAGGATAACTTATGGACCCTGGCAGGGGTCCGGGGACCGCTCTTGAGCGGACTTGCGCCAGGAGGGGGGGGGAGGGGCGGCCGCCGGTGTCTCAACCGTGGCCCTCCTCCGAGAGGGGCGGGCGGACTGTTGAGGAGACCGGTGCGTCCCGCCTGCTGACGAGAGCCTCCCTGGAAGCATCTGGGGCCCTTCTCGAGGCGGGCCCTGCCTTGCTGGAAGGGCCGACCCCCCTCCCTGCTCCTGCTCCTCCTCCTCATCCTCCTCCTTCTCCTCCTCCTCCTCCTCCTCGCTTCTCCCTCCTCCCTCCTTCTCCATCCCTCCTCCCTCCTCCCTGCCTCCTCCCTTCTGCCTCCTCCCGCTTCCCTCCTCCCCCTTGGGGGTGGTTTCCGCCCCCCTGGCGTGTCCGCGGGGTAGGCCAGGGTCGGACGGATGCCTGTCTGGGCTGCTTCGGGGCCCTTCCCTCGTCGCCACGGCGCCCGCGCAGCGTGCTCGGGGCGGCGCGGACCCTTGACATCTGGGGCTGACATCTGGGGCCCTGGCGGTCGTCTGCGTGCAGACGGTCGCCAGGGCTTTTTGGATGATGCTCCATCCCTCCCTCCCTCCCTCCCTCCATCCATCCCTCCCGCCCTCCCGCCCTCCCGCCATCCTCCTCCTCCTCCTCCTCCTCCTCCTCCTCCTCCTCCTCCTCCTCCTCCTCCTCCTCCTCCTCCTCCTCCCTCCTCCTCCTCCTCCCCCCCCCCTGCCCCGCCCCTCTCTGCGCGCCGCCGAGGAACGGAGCCATGCGCTTGATCCCGTGGGGAGAGATGGAGAGGTTCATGGTGGAGTACCAGGACGGCCTGCCTTCCTCCCTCCTTCTCCTTCCTCCCTCCTTCCTCCCTCCTCCTTCCCCTTCCTTCCCTCCCCTCCTCCCTCCGCCTCCCCCCTCCACCTCCTCCTTCGCCCTCCTCCTCCTCTCCCCCTCACTCCCCCTCACTCCTCCTCCTCCTCCTCCTCCTCCTCCTCCTCCTCCTCCTCCTCCTCCTCCTCCTCCTCCTCCTCCTCCTCCTCCCCCTCCTCACCAGGACGGCCTGGCGGACTACGTGCGGGACATTTGAGCGACGCAAAGAAGGGGGTCGTCTTCACCGACATGGGCGCGTGAGCTGCCCGCGCAAGGTCGCACGTAAGCGCTCTCTCTCTCTCTCTCTCTCCAATATGTGGTGCCGCGCTAGCGGCCCGCGCAAGCCGCCGCGTAAGGTCGCTATGCCATCTCGCGCGAGACCCGCTTCTTTTTCGTCGCTCACCTCGGAGGAGAAAGGGCTGCACAAGCAGAAGTGCTCGGAGCTCCGCGCGCATTTCCTGGACCCGAGCGGGGCCCCGCTGCAGCGCCTCCAGCCTCGCCCCTGGCGCGCTCCGCGCTTCAGGGAAGGGGGTCCAGGGTCGATCCCAGAACTCCGCGCGGACCTCCGAATGTTTCTGTTCCTGCCGCCTCTGTCTTCCTCTGACATCGAGCTGCCCCCCAGCCTGGCGAAGGAGCTCAAGCTGTGCCGCAGCTGGCTGGCCTCGCGCACCTTCCCGCTGCACCCCGGCGACGCCCTGGTGCGCGACGTGCGGGTCTGGCACGGGGGCTGCCCGAACCTGTCCATGCTGCCGCGGTACATGCCCTCCGTCGAGTTCTGCAGCCAGGCTCGGGCTCCGCGGCCTGGCCCGAAGGATGAAACACGTTGCCTAAACTTGCCTTTTCTGCCTCGAGCGACTCCCGCCCGAGAACGCGAGGCGGGGTCCCCAGGGAGCACCGACACCCCTGGGACTTGGCGGCCGCGGCATGCAGTCGTCGTTTGCAGGTTCGCGGGGGTTTCTTGGCTCGGTGTTGGACCCCCATGTTCTGCCCTGGTTTCGCGCGCCAGGGGCAGCACCGGAGGCGCCGACAGGGGGTCCAGTGCCGATCCAAGGAATCTGCGCGGACCTCTGGAGCTTATGTGTATATGCAGTTTTTGGATCTTCTACTGGCGGGTCAATCAACACCGCGGTGCCAACGTCATCGGGAGCCCCCAGTTTGTCGATGATGCCTCGGTGTATGCCTTCCGACGAGTTTTCCAGCCGGGCTCGAGCTCTGCAGCCAGGCGGGATGGTTGACGCCGCGGCCCCAGCGTGATCGGGAGCATTCTTCACATCTCCACCTCCATTGAGATTGACGGAGGGCGTCTGACAGCAGTTCGATGTTTGCTCATCAGAACTTTAAGCAAACTGTGTGAGTGTCCTCCCTATTTCAGCTCCGCCTATAGCACACAGACTACGTCGGCCATCATTGCGACGCCTGCGTCGTATGGAAGGGCTTCTGTGGACAAGCACAAGCTGGCGCTATCGCGCGTTATGAGGACCATCGAGCAGTGCGCGCGGACGTCGAGTAGGGGTCTCCTTGGACGGGCAGACCCGTGGCAACTCGGAGGCTCCAGACATGGACACTTCCTGAGGCGCATTCTCAACCTCTGGAGAGCACTACGGCAGCCCGCGTCTGGCCACGGGTGCGGACCTGCACCCGGAGGGGGCACACCGAGCGGGCACGGCCACTCTTGCGAACAGTGGAGCACTCTTGCCAGCAGGCCAGAGCGCATTGACCTCGAGCAGCGAGCACCTGCCACAATGTAGCCGTGCGGTGCGAACATAATCTGTTCCTCGAGCGGGTGCAAGCAAAAGCGGAGGAAGAGAAGAAGGAGGAGGAGGAGGAGGAAGAGGAGGAGGAGGAGGAGGAAGAGAGGAGGACGAGGAGGAGGAAGAGGAGGAGGAAGAGGAGGAGGAAGAGGAGGAGGCCGATGAGGAGGGGAGGAGGAGGAGAAGGAGGAAGAGGAGGCCGAGGAGGAGGGAGGAGTAGGAGGAGGAGGAGAAGGAGGACCAGTGGAAACCCAAGAGTCATCAACGATGTTGGAGTGAACCCGCCCTCCAAGCTCCATCTTCATAGGCCCCTACAACGGTTCATTTCTATTGAGGAAATTGCTTCGCTGGAAGACAACACTTTGAAGATCCTGAAGCGTGCCAAAACATAGTTTTCGGGATTTCAACGCCACATGTTGCGCGACATCTTCGCCGGGGCAGCGGAGGACGTGCCGCCGCCTTCCCTCACAGAGGCGCCGTTCACCATGCAGGAGATTGACAGGGGCATCCGGCGTTTGGGATCAAACAAGGCCCCGGACGAACGTGGCCTAGTGGCGGAAGTGTTGAAGCACTCGAATGTTGAATTGAGGGAGATATTACTTACGCTGTACAATGCTGTGCTTGCTGGCGGGGACGTTCCGGAATCATGGCGCAAGACGTTCTTCATCATGTTGGCAAAGAAGACGCACGCCAAGGCAGTCGGATATTTTCGACCTATAGCGAGCATCCGTCTTCTCTACAAGTTGTTTGCATACATGTTGCTGGGGCGCGTCGAGCACGTGCTAGAGTCGCAACGACCAGAGGAGCAGCACGGCTTCAGATCTAATAGGCGTCTGGAGGAGCATCTTTTGACAACAACTCTTGTCATTGAGAAGACTTTGGCGGCGAATGTTCCGCTCTGGATCGTGAGTTTGGACTTATCAAAAGCGTTCGACCGAGTATCTTGGGCTGCGTTGTGGGGGGCTCTGCGGCAGCTCGGCGTCAGCGACCATCTGATTTGGACACTGCACCGTCTGTGCCGTGACCAGGAAGGGCAAGTCTTGGGCGATTGGGGCAGAAGCCAGGCATTTCCGATCAATGCTGGCGTTCGCCAGGGGTGCGTGCTCAGCCCGGTTCTTTTCACAGCTGTCTTGGAGTGGGCCATGCGTGCGTGGAGAGCTCGCATTTCGCATCTTGGATTTGATTTGGGCGACGGTTTGAGGTCGCTCATAGACTTACGCTTTGCCGATGACATCTTATTGTTTGCCTCATCGGGCGAAGCCAACTTGCAGCTGGACGCACTGGTCGACGAATTGGCCAAAGTTGGGTTGGTTCTGAATGCGGCCAAGACGGCGGTGATGACAACAGAGGCGCAACCTCCACAAGAAATTACCACGCGGGCCGGCGCAACAATCCAAGTCCTCCCCCGGAGTACCGCCCACAAGTGGTTGGGATGCATGCTGTCCGTGGGTGGTTCTGGAACGCACAATTTGGACGCGGAGTATCATCTGACATCCGCAAGCAAAGCTTTTTTTGCAAACAGGGACATTCTATGCGACAGGAATGTTTCTCTCGCTGCCCGGCTTGAGTTCTTCATCCGCGTCGTGACGTCAGTGGCGTGTTTCGGAGTTGGTGTCTGGAAGCCGTACAGCGATTCACTGCACGGGGTAGACGTTGCATTCCGGCGTCTGATGCGGCAGGTCGTTGGCCCGCCTGCAGGCGTGGATTGGTCCCAACCGTGGCATGAGACTCTGCATTTATGGCACGAAAAGCTCAGCCAAGCATTGGCGGAACATGGTCTTCGCACATGGTCGAGAGAGTCCATGAAAAAAAGTATTGGGATCTGGCAGCACACGTTGCGGGTTTACCTCCTGATCGGTGGGTGCAGAGAGCCTTGCAGTGGACGCCGTCGGGATCACGCTCACAGGGTCGTCCTCTTCTGTCATGGGACGCGAAGCTATCTTCGTTCTGCCAGGCGAACCACATCGGACCGTGGCAAGAAGCTGCACAAGATGACTCAGCATGGGTGGAAATGACAGAAGATTTCCTGGACTTCTGCACGTCGACGTGAGCAGGCGCGATGCTTCCTTTGCGCACCAGGCCTGAATAGTGACTGGCATTTGATTTTTCCTTCGTGCCCTATATTGGCCCGCCCTCGTGCGAGCGGGGTGACTTGACTTGACTCAGCGCCACGTATCAACCTTACTGCTGCGTCTTGACGATCCAGAGTCGTGCCAGAGTACCCTTTTGGGGGACTTCAACACAGCGAACCTGTTGCGCCCGCATAATCCTCAATCCTTTCAAAACACCATTTCTGGTACGCTGATCATGGGAATCCGTGAAACTCTTGCAAGTGTTTTAGATATGTGCGCGGCGCGAAGGCGAGAGCCACATCTTAAAAAGGAATTGCCTTCAATCCGTGAAACTCTTGCAAATGTTTTGAACGAATCTGCGCGGCACTAAGGCGATAACCACATTTTGAAAACCATCCGCCCTCAATCCATGAAGCTCTGGCGACTTGTTCAAAACGAATGTGCGGGGCGCTAAGGCGAGAGCCACATTTTGCAAACCACCCGCCTTCAATCTGTGAAACGCTTGCAACTGGTTAAAACGAATGTGCGCGGCGCGAAGGCGAGAATCACATTTTGAAAACCACCCGCCCTCTATCCGTGAAGCTCTTGCGAATTTGTCCAAACGAATGTGCGCGGCGCCAAGGCGAGAGCCACATTTTGAAAGCCACCCGCCCTCAATTCGTGAAAAGTCTGCAAAACGTTAAAACTAATGTGCGCGGCGCTAAGGCGAGAGCTACATTTTGAAAACGACCCGCCCTCCATCTGTGAACCTGTTGTCGCTTTTCAAGCTTCAGGGTCATAAATGGTGAGGAAGTCCCATGCCCAGCCCGCCCTGAAAACTGGCCTTGGGGTGCGGCAGGGGGGATTTATCGATAAGGAGAAGGAGAAGAGGAGGAGGAAAAGAGGAGGAGGAGGAGGAGGAAGAGGAGGAGGAGGAAACGGAAGAGAAGGAAGACTCGGATGGCTCCGCGCGGAGCGGGCAGTATCAACGAACCTAGGCCGCGCGGTCCAAGAGCGATGCCCAGGTGCGCAACGGGGGGGGAGCTCTGGGGCCCCCGCAGTCGATCTCATGACGGGCGGGCTCCTCCTCCTCCTCCTCCTCCTCCTCCTCCTCCTCCTCCTCCTCCTCCTCCTCCTCCTCCTCCTCCTCCTCCTCCTCCTCCTCCCCTCCTCCTCCTCCTCCTCCTCCTCCTCCTCCTCCCTCCTCCTCCTCCTCCTCCTCCTACTCCTACTCCTACTCCTACTCCTACTCCTACTCCTCCCCCTCCCTCCGTCCTCCTCCTCCCCTCCTCCTCCTTTTCCTCCTCCTCCTCCTTTTCCTATTTCTCCTCCTCCTTCCCCTCCTCCGTCCCTCCTCCTCCTCCTCCTCCTCCTCCTCCTCCTCCTTCTCCTTCTCCGCCTCCCCCCCCCCCCCTGCGGCTCGCTGCTCCCCTCAACTTGCCACCGCTCGCCGAGCCGCCCCAGCGGTGCCTGGAGGCTTCGGGGCACTCCCGTGTTGGTTGCGAGGCTCCTGGAGCGACTCGCGGCGTTACCGTCGCGTTCGATCGTTGGGGTGTGGCTTTCGTTGCTCGGATGTTTCCGAAGCCAGCCATGTGCCAGGCCAGCTCGCGCGTCCGCGCGCGCAGGCACGCGGGGCAGCGTGCTTCGAGCTGGCTGGCGTCGTCCACCGTGGAGGGAAAACAAGCCGCCCCCGGCAGGCCATGCTCGAATACTTCGGCGGCAGGTATGAGAAGCCGTGGCCCAAGCGCACGCTCCCCGACGCCCTCGCCACGGGCCTGTCCGACCGCGCGCGGCGGGCATGCGCCAGGGTCGTCGCGGCGCCGGGCGACGAGTTCGTGGGCGGCAGCGTGGACGACTACGGTCGTCCGGGCCCAACTCTCCGAGCGTGTTCCACTACTCGCGACAGTGCCTACTCGCAAACGTTCGAAAAGCGCATGCTCGCCTCGATATCATCGATCGTAAGACCCCCGCGGTGGATCCAGCCATGTGCGAGCAGTTCCTCTGCGAGGAGTGGGGCGCGCGTGTCCACCAGCGCAAGAGCGCCCGTCGGTGTACACCACGCCCTCGGGTCTGCCGAGGAGCCACGGAGCTCGGCGACAGAGCTCGGTGCACGGGCGCTGGAGCGCCCCACGGTTTGGGAAGCTGGGGCGTCCGTACGCCGAGCTCCTCGGCCGACCAGACGACTCGGTAGCTGCTTGGGGCGCCTCCGGGTCCGCGACTCGATCCGGTCGGCCGCGTCGAGGTCGGCTGCATTCGGCACCTGGTCGGCCCACTTCGTGCTGCTGCCTCGTCGTCGCGTCCCCCTAGGCTGCGTTCGGCCGGCCTGCCTCCGTCGGCCTCGGCCTCGTCGTCGGCCTGGCCGGTGCATGCCTCCGCCGTGGCTGCCGCCCGCGGGCATGCGTGCAGAGCGTGGGTGGCATAACTGGCGTCGGCCCCCGCGCACGAGCACCCGTGCGGCCCAAGAGGGCTGCGTGTCGGCGGGCAGGGAGGCGACAGGGGGGCGGAGGTGGGTGCGGCGGGGGGGGGGGGGCCGGGAGGGGGGCGGGCCCGGAGAGGCAGGGGCGGGGGCAGGCGGTGGCAGCGGCGGGCGGGCGGAGGCGGAGAGGCAGAGGCAGAGGCATGGCGAAGCAGAGGCAGAGGCGCAGACACATCGAGAGAGAGAGAGAGAACAAAAAAAGCAAGCAAAGTATCGATACATATACATATATGTCGGCGGTGCCCCGTGGCACGAACCCCCCCCCTTCCCGGGGGGGTTCGTACAGGGCGCACCCGGTGCCGCCGACGACCTGGAACCCCCTCTCTCCCTCTTTCCCCGGGGGTTTTGTACCGGGCGCACCGGCGCACCCCCCCCCTTGCGGTAGTGGGGTGGGGGGCTCCTGTGGGAGTGGGGGGGGCTCCTGTGGGGGCGGGGGGGATGCGTGGGAGCGAGGGGGGTGGGTCTTTGGGGCGTGGACGTGGGGTGGGAGGGAGGACTAGATGGATGAATGGAGGTACGGATGGATGGACGGTTCGACGGACAGATATTAGATAGATGGTCCAGGGTCTGCCCCCCCCTCATGCTGATGCCATCGGGCCCGTCGTCGTCGTGGTGGTGGTCGTCGTCGTCGTCCCCGTCGTCGTCGTCGTCGTCGTCGTCGTCGTCGTCGTCGTCGTCGTCGTCGTCGTCGTCGTCGTCGCGGTCGCGGGGGGGGGAGTTCAGAAGGGTTGGGGGGAGCCGCGGAGTGCGATGAAGTTGGGAGGAGTCGGGAGGGGCCGGGAGGAGTGCTCAGAGCGATGGAATGGGGAGGAGTCGGGATAAGTGCCGAGGAGGGCCGAAGAGTGCGATGGAGCGGGGAGGAGTCGGGGGGAGTGGTGAAGAGTGCCGAGGAGTGCGACAGAGTGGGGGAGAGTCGGAGAAGGGGGGGGAGTCCCGGGAGACTTCCAGGGATTCTGGGGGCCTCTGGAGGTCTTTGGATGTCGTCGTCGCCGTCGCCGTCGTCGTCCTCGTCCTCGTCCTCGCCCTTGTCGTGCTCTTAATCGTCGCCGTCGTCGTCGTCGCCGTCGTCGTCGTCATCGTCGTCGTCGTCTTCGTCGTCAGCGTCGTTGTCGCAGTGAGAAGTGCGATGGTGTGGGGATGAGTCGGGAAGAGTGCCGAGGAGGGCGATGGAGCGGGGAGGAGTCTGGGACAACTGGGAGGAGAGCCGCGGAGTGCGATGGAGTGGGGAGGAGCTTGGAGGAGCGGGGGGGAGTGCTGAGAATTGCGATGGAGTGGGGAGGAGGCGGGAAGAGTGCCGAGGAGGGCCGAAGACTTCGATGGAGTGGGGAAGAGTCGGGAAGCGGTGAGGATTGCCGAGGAGTGCGACGGAGTGGGGAGGAGTTGGAGGAGGGGTGGGGAGCCCCAGGGAGACCTCCGGGAGATTGCGGAAAGCCGGCCCCCTACTTCCGGGAAGCTCCGAGAACATCCGGCCTCCTAATTCCGGGAAGCTTCTGGGGCTGCGGGGGCCCCAGGGGATCTCTGGATGTCGTCGTCGCCGTCGCCGACACCGCCGTCGCCGACGCCGCCGCCGACGCCACCGCTGGACGCTCGCACACGCTGCCCGGGCGCTGCCCCGCGCTCTGGCCATCCCGGGGGGTTTCGTACTGGGGCGCACCCGCGGGGCGTCCCGGGGGGGTTCGTACTGGGGCGCACCGGCCCCGGGTTTCGTGCATCCCGGGGGGGTTCGTACCGACCTGCACCGGCGGTGCGGCCAGCACGAAACCCCCAGGACGAGCGATTCCGGGTGGGGGGTTCGCTCCGCACCGGGCACCGCCGACACATATATATATATATATACACACACATCGAGTAACGATACAGTCAATGGGCAAATACAGGGAGATGCGTATATACACCATATTCTACACTTTCCATGCCACAGAAGAAGGCACCAGTCGCCGTCGGGGAGTTCCCAAGCCCTTGGGGGGTCGGGGACCCTGTGATCAACGCTGTTCAAGCTGAACGGCGATGAGCAGGAGGTCCCCGACGCACGACCCTCTGATAATCGCGATCCCAGCTTTATTTGCATATATGGACATACATAGAGAGAGATGGAGAGAGAGAGAGAGAGAGGGAGCGACAGAGAATGAGAGAGAGAGAGACAGCGATCGATATGCAAAGCCAGGGACACAGCGAGAGAGAGAGAGAGAGACAGAGCACAAAACAGAGGCAGCATCAACCGGGACGAGGCACATACAGGGGCAAGTGCACAGATGAGCAGATGCACGCTGGAGTCAAGTCGGGTCTGTCCCTCTGCAGGAGGAATGTGTAACAATAGTCCAAACATAGTCGGGGGCGACTTTTCTTTTGATGCCGTTTTTGGTTATGTTTGAAATATGTTTGGACTATCTCTTGTTTTCCGTCCAAAATCTGCCTGTAGGGGGACGTGCCCGACCTAACGCTGGAGGCAGCAGCGCCGAGAAGGGGCTCCCGGCGTGTGGCCGCGTCGCGCCCCCCCCCCGAGGCTGGATGAAGCCGCAGGTGGTCGGCGAGAACCGGCGGAACTTCTTCGCGCACGGCCTGCGCCGGCCCGCACAAAGAGGGCGGCGCGACCCAGACCCCCCTCGCGCTGTGGGAAAATCACGACGGGAGGTTGATCGCCACTCCAAATCCCTGATTCCTCGTCCCCCGGGCCCGGTTTTTTCAGGCGCCTGTTTGTAAGGGGGGGGGGCGTCCGGTTTATTGGGGCGCTTTCTGTGGATCGGAGCTTAGGGGGTCCGGTTTATTGAGGCGCCCCGTCGAAGAGGGGGGTCCGGAACATTAGGTCGCATTTGGAGGGAGGTCCGGTGTTAGGGGCGATTAATAAGGGATTTGGAGTATCGCTACTTTCGGCCTCCAGGGGGCCTCGCCGGGCCTCGGGAGCGTCAAAAAGCGACTCGGGATGCAAAGCCGGTCCCGGGGAATGGGTCCAGGCCTCGGGGGGTCGACGTGAACAAATCATGACGTCGGGTGGCTCCCGGCCACGCGCAGAAGGGGGTAGGGGGAGGGGGGAAGGCCTCTTAGAAGCACCCCTGCTTCTTAGAAGGCGCGGGCCTTCTTCGTAGATGTAAGGCCGGCGCCTTCTAAGAAGCAGCCTCCTTCTAAGAAGCCTTCGCCCCTCCCCCTACCCCCCCTTGTGCGCGCCGCCAAGGCTCGAGGGCAACGACGGGGGGAGATAGGCGTAGGGGGGGAGGCATCGACCCCCAAGCGCCTCTTGATTGCCGATAGGGGCCCGACAGCGCCATCCTGCCCAGGAAGGCGCGGCTTCCCTGTCGGAGGCCTGATCTGTCGGCGATGCCTCGCCGATTCCAGGTCGGTGCATCCCCCCCTGTGCCAGTCCCCCCCCCCCCCCCCCGATCGTTGCCCCTCAGCGGCGCGAGGGGGGCGGCCTTCAGAGAGAGAGCGGGGTGTGTCTTGGAAGGGCCCGGGGGCTTCCACGAAGGCATCCTTGAACCCAGCGATCCGATGCCTCTCGACTTTGCCAATGCGAGGCCCCCAGGAGTCTCAGTCTCGGCCCACTCCCTGGGGCGGGTAATTGCTTTCTTTTCGTCCCGAGTCGCTTCTTGACAGTCCTGGGGCCCGGCGAGGGCTTCCAGAGGCCGGGAGCGGGGAAAACCGTCGTTTGTTGCTTCATTTGTTGCTTCAAAAATGGAAAGTGGTTTTGAATAAGTTCGTTGAATCTCTGGGTCACACACACACACACTTTTTTGCGTCGGCGGCTGGGCAGACGGTGACTGCGCCGGCGGATTGGCAACAGGGGACACGCTGTATGCAAATTAAGGCCGCCATGTGTAGAGGAGGAGGAGGAGGAGGAGGAGGAGGAGGAGGAGGAGGAGGAGCCCTGGCGCGACAGGAAGAGATGAAACCGGGCTTACTCAGAGTCGCCGGCGGCGGCAGGGGAGCGCCGAGGGGGGGAACCACGGCTTGCCAGGTCCGTCCCAATCCATGCGGTCGGGGAGCCCTCCAGTCCAGTTGTGATTGGCCTTCCTGTGCCTACCATTTTCCAAGTGTTCCTTGTGCTGGACGAAGGCGTTGTCGAGTTCGCAGTGCCGCAACCACCATCCGTCCTTAGTCTTGGCCCACATCATAAAGGGCATTGTCGGCATTGAAAGCGAGGTCTCTTCCCCGTGATAGCGCAGGGGCCATGGGGGTCAGGGGCGAACGCTGCGGGCCACCGCTGAATTGACGGGGCCGTGGGTGGGCAACGAACAGTTGCACGACAACTTGCGAGACGCAGCAAGTGGCCAGTCAGGGGGAGGGGCTGCGCAGCCTCAGTGGAGCCGATGCGGCGATATCATTTGGTCCTGCCTTGTGGCGGTCGATCCTGGGACAGGGCCAGTTCCAGATGATCCGCGGCGGCGGAGAGGCAGTCGGGGTCAAGGGGGGCCGCCGACGGGGAGGAGGGAAAAGGAGGGGCCACCCGCCCTGAGGGGCTGTGCCACATGGTCCAGATTTGGACTTGCTCGTGCCCGGCGGGCCGGAGGGCCTGAGCACGGGACGCGCCAATGGTGGCCAGTCTGCCGCTGGCGGTGCTCCAGCGGCGTCGCGCCGCCTGCCGGACCAGGGGCCGCCCCCTCCGAAGGAGGGGCTCTACCGGAGGTGGATAGACCTCCTCCTCCTCCTCCTCCTCCTCCTCCTCTTCCTCCTCCTCCTCCTCCTCCTCCTCCTCCTCCTCCTCCTCCTCCCTCCCACCCTGACACGTCGATTCAGGAATTGGCCGTGTTCGGTTCGCGAGAGGGCGTCGCGGCCGTCGTTGTTGCGGGTCCAGGTCCGTCGGTTTCGGTCCCAGGCCGTTTTCACTAAGGGGAGGTTTACCAAAGGGAGGTTTGTCCACCGCCGACTCTGTAGCCCCAAGTCCACCTGCTCAGCCAGGTGTGGTCTCCGATGTCTGGCAGTCCCGGCTTCGCGCCGGACGGCCGCCAGGCTGTCGCCCACGATTCTGGCTGACCGAAATGGGGGGTTCGTCGTCGCCAGGGCGCTTAATCCTGGCCTACATCCTGCTGCGTCCGCAGTTTGCGCATTGTCAGTCCCTGGTAGGGCAACGATGCATGACGCAAGACGGACCAGTCGGTGGAATGCTGCCACAGGGTGGCGCCTGCGCCAGCGACCCAAGCAGCCTGGCGCCTCCATCAAGGGTCACCTCCATGGGCCACTCCGCCCTGTCCTGGTCGGGGAAGTGGGGGCGGGGGACGGTCACCTCCGACAAGGCCTCGATGGGGCAGCTGGACCACAGGGTTTGCCGGTGCTGGCGGCACTCGCGGCAGAATTGATATTCCAATCGGGCGTTTGGGTGATCGCTGGTGGGCATGGGGCATGGGATCCACTCCCGCCCCGCAAGCAGCCCACCTCCCACTGGCGCCTCGCACCTAATGTGGAGGAGGGTTGCGTTGGCGAGGACTACCCGGATACAGATGGGGAGCCGCCTTATTTCTCCGCCGGCGCGGGGCGCGTTGCGGGCGAGATGCGATCGGGCGGATCCGGCAAGCGCGCCGGAAGTCTGGCGGGGGCAGCAGCTTGGGCAGGCTTCGTCGCACAGAGTCCACGCCTCGAAGGCCTGTGCCAGTGAGCCTTTAGGACCACAGGGCGAATCTTCGTCAGCTGGCTGATCAGCTGAGCGGTCAGAAGTGATGGCCGCTCGGACGGCGTTGGCGGCAACGTCGGGGCCAAGGGGAGGATGGCCAAGCGCCGCCGAGTAGCGAAAGGCGACCTGGTGGAGGGGGGCGCCGTCGCAGCGGAGGAGGCGCCAAGCATCGGCCAGCCGGTCGGGAACGCGGCGGGCGTCGAGGACGGCCCACTTGGCGTCGTCGTGCGCCCGCGGGCCGAGGCAGGCCGAGCACCGGGCTTGGCCGAGCGAGTCGCTGCTCCCTGCATGCCAGACAGTTCTGGCTGGAGCGTCGTCGCACGAGCACCGCGGCTGAGTCCGGTCGGCGGCTGCCCTCCACCTTGCTTTCCCCGGGGGGGGGGGCCATTGGGTGGGAGCTTCGGGATGTGGTGGGCGGCCGTGAAGTTGGGAGCGCGCAGTAGTACGCCCCAGTCGCGGCGTTCTCCAGGCGCCCACCTCCGCCTGGCGCTGGCTGCGTGCAGCAACCGCTGTCTATTGTGGTTGGCGTTCTGAAGCGCCCATAT
>CAUYUJ010016929.1:196301-213801 GCA_963575745.1 Prorocentrum cordatum
GGAGGAGGGGGGTGAGGACAAGGGAATTCGTGGACATCATTGCCGGGACATGAAGCCTTATTATTATGATTGTTATTCATGTTATTATTATGTGCATTCTTAAGAGTAGTTTTGAGAGTATTAGTATTAGTGTTATGTTTGAACTACTTGTAATTAATCATGCTGTATCGTTACTAGTAGTAGTCGTACTTGCATTCGTATGCTTATTCTTCGCGTTCGTATTATTCATTGTCGCATCTTCTTTCGCTTGCTATTATTATGGTTATGCTTTTGCTTATGCTTACGAATACTGATATTTGTTTTCGTACTGTGCTTTTTGTTCTTATTGGTATTGTCATTCATGTTATTATGGTTAGTATTACTAGTATTGCTCTTCTTCTTCTTCTTCTTACTCTTCTGTTTTCAGTGCGTTCCCTGGGCCTCGCGTGACTTGGGCCATCTTTCTCGCCTCCCCTCGTCGGCGCACCCAAGAACTGGGGTCGAGGGTCGGGATTCGAGGATGGAGGTTCCTTCGAGCTGCGCCCTTCCGTGCCTGCCGCTGCGGCCGCGTCGGCGACCGCGGCACCGTTTTGGGTCTCTGAAGGCCGCCTTCTGTTTCCATTGCAGACAAGAAGTTGCTCAGCATGAAAAGCTGGCCCTGCGGAACGGGTCAGGACTTCTGGAGACCCCGTATTGAAAAGGTCACGATGTCGGTGGGTGTTTGGAGGGCAATCGGTATCTCAACGTTCGAGGATCGAGGCTCGAGGCTGGATGGTTATGTTTGTTTGTTTTCGTTGTTGTGCCTCTTGGGGGCTCCTTGTCGCAACGGCTGGACTCCCTTCCATATGCTGGGAAGAACGCACCCCCAGAAGGTATCGTCGAAGGCCCCCCCAGACCTCCGACATATGGCTTCATTTGGGGAGCCTCCCCCCAGGGCCATCAAGCATGTTTTCGGGTCTGGGTCAGAAGCCTGCCTCTGGGGAAGAGGTCGAGACCTCTGAGGCCCACGGATTGCAGTAATCACATCAACGGATGTCTAAGTCTCAGGAAGCTGGGTGCACTTCTTCGGAGATCGGGGATCGAGTTTTTGTTTGTATATGTGCGCGTGTGTGTTTTGAAAGGGGGAGTGTGTGTACCAGACCAGTTCGATGATCAGGTCTCAGGACGGCCAAAAGGCCCCCAAGACGCCCAACGAGAGCCCGAAGATGGCCCCCAAGATGGCCCCAGACGTCAAAATTCATTCATATCCTGAAGGTGCTCGATATTCCTTAGGTGTCCCGACCGCTCAAAACGGCCCAAGAGGCCCCAAAGATCGCCCCAAGACGGCGGCCCAAGTGGGTCTCAAAAGGGCTCCAAGACGGCCCAAGAGGCCCCCAAAACGGCCGAAGAGGGCCCCAAGACAACCCCCAAGAAGCCCCGCAATACGGCCCAAGAGGGCCCCAAGAAGGACAACCCGAACTGACATTTCGAGCTTTTCTCCTCAACATGGCCCCGGATACTGCCGATGGAGCCCCCGAGACGCCCCCCGAGGCCCCCAGAGGCCCCCGAGAGGCCCCCAAGGGGCCCCCAAGAGGCCCCTAAGGCGTCTTCAAAAGACGCCCCGGGGAAGCCCCAGAAATGCTTTAATGATCTGATATCGGGCCCCCCCAAGAGACCCCAACAAGTCTCCCATAGAGGCCTCTGCAAGTCCCTCACGTTCAACAGTTCTCAAAGGTCTCGCAGGTTTCAGAGGCCCCACAGGTCCCGCACGTCTCATATGTTCAACAGGTCCCACAGGTCTCGCAGGTCCCCCATGTCCCACAGGTCCCACATGTCCCACAGGTCCCGCAGGTCCAACAGGTCCCACAGGTCCCAGAGGTCCAACAGATCCCACAGGTGTCTAAGGCCTCGCAGGTCCCGCAGGAGGTCCCACAGGTCCCACAGGTCTCATAGGTCTCGCAGATCTCGCAGGTCCTACAGGTCCCACAGGTCCTACAGGTCCCACAGGTCCAACAGGCCCCACAGGTCCAACAGGTTTACAGGCCTTGCAGGACTCACAAATGCCACAGTTCCCGCATGTCCCACAAGTCGCACACGTCCCACAGGTTCCACAAGTCTCGCACGCCTCGCGGGCTCCACAGGCACAACAGGTCCCACGGGTCCCACAGGTCCCGCACGTTCCACAGATCGCAAAGGTATCGCAGGTACCACAAGTATCACAGGTCCCCCAGATCCCACCAGTCTTACTACAGATGTCGAAGGTCCCACAATTCCCACAGGTGTCGCACGTCCCATGGGTCCCACAAGTGCCGCAGGTCCGGTAAACCCGCAGGTCCCACAGGTACACCAGGTCCTTTGGGTCACCTTTGTTGCTATGAAAGAGTTTTGCAGGGGTAATCGTATTGTCAATGTTGCCAGAACTCCTCTCCCGGGAAAGAGTTTGTGTGCCCGGATCCGTCCAGCGTTTCGTGTTTTCCCAGAGGAGGAGGAGAAGGCAGAGGAGGAGGAGAAGGAGGAGGAGGAGGAGGAGGAAGAGGAGAAGGAGGAGGAGGACGGGGAGCTGTAGCAGCACTGGCAGGAGCTCCCCAGTTCCAGCTCCAGTTCCTGTTCCAGCTCAGCTCCAGCTCAAGCCCCAGATCCAGCTCGAGCCCAGCTCAAGCCCCAGCCCCATGAAATATGAACCACAGAGAGCTCTTCGTTCCTGTTGAAGCCGATGAGCCCCGTATGCCGTTCAAGCTCCATGAGACGTGTGACCATATGACCCTCATGAACAATACAAACCTCGTTCGCCCTAAGCATTCGGGAGACCTTCCAGATCCGTGGCGCCCGCCACCTCTAAATGCTCTGGGACCGCGCCGTCCCAATTCCCCCGTTCCCAATCGACGGCGATGGCGGTCGCAGCGCACCTCGCTGGCGCCATGCAACCAAGATTGTAACGGCGAAGCGTAGCGAGCCTGTAAAATATTGTGTAGTAATTTGTGTATATCTTATCATCGACATACACATTTACAGTCACACGTATATATTTATACACAGATACATATATATGTACAGATATACACGTATGCATGTATATCTATTCATATATATATATATATACATCCATATGTATTCATATGTTGCTGAGGCCTTACGGCCAGTGCCGCCGACCCTGGATACCTCGGCCCTCGAGGGTGACGGGATGCGTGATAAGACGTCGGAGGTAAATGAAGACGTGGTGGAGGAGGCGGCGGCGGCGGCGGAGGAGGAGGAGGAGGAGAAAGGGGAGGAGGAGGAGGAGGAGGAGGAGGAGGAGGAGGAGGAGGAGGAGGAGGAGGAGGAGGAGAGGAGGGAGGAGGAGGAGGAGGAGAGGAGGAGGAGGAGGAGGAGGAGGAGGAGGAGGAGAGAGGAGGGAGGGGGAGAGGGGA
Organism: Prorocentrum cordatum; assembly: GCA_963575745.1. Classification (NCBI taxonomy): domain Eukaryota; class Dinophyceae; order Prorocentrales; family Prorocentraceae; genus Prorocentrum; species Prorocentrum cordatum. The sequence continues at coordinate 199,667 of CAUYUJ010016929.1, forward strand.
GGAGGGGGGTGGAGGAGGAGGAGGAGGAGGAGGAGGAGGAGCAGGAGGAGGAGGAGAGGGAGGAGGAAGAGGAGGAGGAGGGGAGGAGGAGGAGGAGGAGGAGGAGGAGGAGGAGCAGGAGGGGGGAGAAGGGAGGAGGAGGAGGAGGAGGAGGAGGAAGAGGAGGAGGAGGTGGAGGAGGAGGAGGAGGAGGAGGAGGAGGAGGAGGACGAGGAGGAGGAGGGGAGGGGGCAAGCTAGGTGCGCTCGCGTCATATCTGACATCCTACCCCTCCCTCCCATCCCTTACCATGGCGCAGATCCCCTCTCTACTCGCACAGTCGGATGTCGAGCAGGGCAATGGTCCCGAAATGGTACGCGATGCATTGTAGAGCACGGCATGGCATGACGTAGAAGAGCACCGCAAAGCGTAGTATCAACCTAGCATTGCATTGCATGCCGAGGGTACTCGATGCATTGTAGAGCACGACACGGCATGGCGTAGAAGAGCACCTCAAAGCGTAGTGTCAACCTAGCATGGCATTGCATGCCGTGGCATGGCACGGGAAATGACGCCAGCGCTGCAGCGGGAGCACGAGTCGAAACGAGCGGAAACGCGGAAATGAGGCCAGCGCTGCAGCGGGAGCACGATTCGGAACGAGCGGAAGCACGGAAATGAGGCCAGCGCTGCAGCGGGAGCACGATTCGGAACGAGCGGGGCCCGAAAATGAGGCCGCCGCCTCAGCGAGAGCAGCATTTGGAAAACAAATGCAGGCGAAAACCCAACTCCGGGGAAACTTGTGCGTAAAAAAACAATACGCGGGGGGGGTCGGACACTTTCAAACCGTCAGCAGGGGAAGAGGGAGAGTAGTATTCATATTGAGTAATTGTAGGGGGAGGGAGAGGGTCGCCCGGGGGGATGCGTATCTGCCCCCCCCCCGGTGGGAAGGGTAGGGAGGGGCTTCGCCACGACCACGATTTCCTTCTGTTTCGTGCTCGATTTCCTTTTATTTCGGGCGACGACGATGATGACGACGACGACGACGACGACGACGACGACGACGACGACGACGACGACGACGACGACGACGACGACGACGGTAATCCACGCAAGACGACGACACCAGGATGCGTCTTCCACACGCCGACAGGGTCGGCGGATATGTGTGTATATATATATATATATATATACACGGATTCCCCTCGACCTGCACCGTTCGCACCGCGGCTGGTGCCGCGCCACGGCGGCACCTGCCGCGCAGAGGGTGCGGAGGGTGCAGGTGGAGGGCCTGCTGTTTGGTCTGGACCCTCTGGCAGGCATGCCTGGAGCCCGAGCAGCTCAGCTGGCTGACTGCCCGGCTCACGCGACTGTCCGCGGCCGCGACTGGCGCCCCCCGGCCAGATGCGCCGCGGCCTGCAGACGCAGGCGGCGCCTGGCGAGATCACGGGAGGTGGAGAGGGGAGATGGGGCAAGGAAGCGAGGAGCAACAAGTTGCATAGACATGACCTTTCGGCGGATGGCGGAGACCAGCGCTGGAGCCCCCTGGCGGCGCCTCCGGCCGGGAAAATCCTGAGCTGAAAGCAGCTCGCAGTGAGAAGTCCAGACAAAGGTGGGGTGGAAATCGAAGGGCGGGCGGGAGGCAGGCGGATGAAACATCTCAAACACTTTGAGCAGCGCTCAGGCCAACCTGCCACAGGCGACACTGCGTACAGCCTTCGTTGCGCTGTCAGTGAGTCGTTCAAAGCCGTCCACCTGAGGACCCACAGGCAAAACAGAGTGTGCGCGTTTGCACGCTCGCGAGCAAGTGGAAGACTACTAGGGGGGGGGGGATATCATGGCGGGGGCCATGATATCTCCCCAGATTGCATGGCGCCTCTTCTTGTTTCATTACGTCCCCGGCCCCCCCCCTGGGCCGCGCACATGCCGCCGGCCATGATTTGCGCCCCCCCTCTTGAGCGCCCCCCTCTTGGACGCCCCCGAGCCACAAGCCTGGCACGCGCGCGCATGCCATTGCCAAGGAGGGGCGCCCACTCCCCTGTCCCTCTATTGTCCTTCCTCATCCCGGCCTTCCTTTTCGTCTCCTGATCAGGCGCTGTACTGGCATCTCCGGTCGCTGCCTTGTGTCCCTTTTTGTTTTTTGGGTGGTCTTGTGGACTCACGCGGGCGCCCGCGCACCCAAGGAGGAGCAAGTCGCAGAGATCCGAGGCAAACTGCCAGGAACTCGCCGAGACGAGCCGTAGACCGTAGACACGCCAACGGCGACGCAGGCAACGGCGATGTGGGCTTCGGTATCGTACGTGGGAGTGGTCCATGGCCACTCCAGGTGGTAGGAGAGGCTTGCTCGTGTTTGCCTACCGTTTGTTATGCGCGAGTTCGGCGTCGCAAAATCCCAAACCCCCGACGTCGTGATTTTTTCACAGCGTCGACCCCCAAAGGTCTGGACCCCTTCCCCGGGACCAGGTTTTCATCCTGAGTTGTTTCTTGACGGTCCCGAGGCCCGGCGAGGGCCCCCGGAGGCCGAGAATGGCGACAGACCTCCCGTCGTGATCTTTCCGCGACGCGAGGGGGTTTGGGAACCCACTTGCCCAACATCGCCGTGGACCGCCCTCGCTGTTGGCGTGGCCTCGCGCTGGCCCGCCGCCCACCGCGCGCGCGCGCACCGGCCGCCGCCCAGGCCTGGCCGCGGCGTGCCGGGCGCTGCTGCGGGCGCTGGCCCGGGGCGCCGAGGCCCACGTCTTCGCGGACGCGCCGCCCGGCGCAGAGGCGATCGGGCAGCCTCCCTCCGGACGCCCCACCAATATAATCTACGCAGGTCGAAGGACGGGGCTGGGGCTGGATTTCCATGCACTTGCGGCGCCCTCGTGCTTGGGCGGCCCTCGTGCTTGGGCGGCCCTCGGCCCCTGGATTTCCATGTGCTTGCGGCGCCCTCGTGCTTGGGCGGCCCCAAGGGGGCCAACCTTCCACCCCAAAGCCCCGCGAAGCAAAGCCAAGCGACAAAGACTCAGATCGGAGGATGTCGGCAGTCACCAGCCTCGAACTTATCCCTACCCCTAAGATTGACACGCCCAAAGGCGATGACAACCTTAGGGATGCGCCCACAAAGCCCCAAGGGAACCCCTGAGATCGGCACCGTGACGAGGCGATGCCCAGCATAGGGATAGGGATGTGTTCCAGGCCGGTAAGGCAGGTCCCGCCCGGCTGGTCTCGCCGGGCATCCGCAGCCGCCCTGCACGGGGCGGCTCGCGCCGCGCCTGTCACGGCGGCGGCCCCCTTCCGCGGGGCGCTGCGGACGGAGCGCGCCGCCGCTCGCCCGGACCGTGCGGGCCTCGGGCGGTCTGCGCCATCGGGCGGCCCACCGCCCCGGATGACTCCATCGGAGGCTCCCATAAGGCCTGGCATCGCTCGGACGTGTGCATTTTTTTTTCTCGGCGAGGGCCTTCGAGGAGCATCCTCGACCATTTGGCGAAAAACCACGCACGAAACCGACAAAAACACAGGAAATGGACGTCCGAGCGATGGCCAGAAGGCGTTGCAGGCCTCAGAGGCGACCAGGTGCGGAGAAATGGGCACAATGCCCAGCATCAAGCAGTGGCGAAGCGTCCTGGCGCGCCTATGGGCCCACCAAGGAGTGTTCTGAGAGCCTTTTTTGTGGTCTGCGCGAAATGTTCTTAGAACACTTTGGCTGGGAACGTCTTGTTTGAACACATCGGGTATGTGTTCGAAGGACATTGTTTTTGTTTTTAGAACATGTTTGGATTATAAGAACATTCCGTGGTATGCCTGTAGGAATGCCGGGACGGTCGGTCCCTGCTCAAGAACAGCAAATGCTGTCCACAACCGACAGCGGCCGCTGTTGGGCAGGCGGCTTTGTGTCTTCAAAGGGCAACGTCTGGCGGCGCGGGCAGCGAGTCCTGGTCAGAATGAACAGGGACAGCTGTTGGGCATCGTATACCCATTCTTTCCGTGCCCATGTCGATCGCCCCGAGGCCTGAGGGCTGGTGTCGGGGGCACGGCAGAATGAATGACCCTTCGCCGGAGTGACCTCTGGGGCGGTCCCCCAGGTCGGAGGAGGAAAAGGTACCCATACCGCTGCCCTTCGCTCGCGTTCTCCTTTTGGGTGTTCCTGGGGGGCCCTCGTCGCCACCGCTGGATCCTCCTCGAATCCTGTGGTCAGAGCACCTTGGGATCGGCGCCACCCCAACATACTTGTACTATATGTGCGTCGCCCCCCAGGGGCGACGCGCACACCGAGGAACAGTATATGCGTCGTGGCGGACGCTTTCTGGCCACACCGCTCGGGAAACGATATGTTGCAAGACGCGTATACTATATGTTCGGGTCGGACGCGCGCCTCCAAGGAGGACATGTAGTATGAGTATGTCTCCTGTGCGCCCCCTGGGAGAGGTCCGGGCGCTGGGGAGCAGCGGCATCGCATCGGCACCTCGCGGTCTCCCCCGCAGGGGTCCCCCCAGCACTGGCCTGCGCGCTTGGATCCCTGGCCTTAGGCCATAGACCACAGGTCGGGCATGTCCCCCACAGGCTGGTTTTGGACGAAAAATAAGATCAAGTACCCCAGAAGTACAAAAACAAAAATGTCAAAACATACCCCCAAAATCGTCCCCTGACTATTCTTGGACTACTTTTGAACACTCCTCCTGTATAGGGGGACAGGCCCGACGTAAACCTGGCTTCCCCGCGGCCTCCGAAGGCGGCGGACCGATGGTCACTCCTGCCCAGGGGCACTCGCGCGTGGGCGGTTGGCTTCGGGGGCAATGTCAGGGGGGGGGTCGGCTCAAGGGGTGGAGGAGGAGGAGGAGGAGGAGGAGGAGGAGGAGGAGGCGTTTCGGGCTCGAGGTTCGAGGTCTTCGGGAGTTTCCGTGGGTCCGCGGCGTCGGCTCTCCAGCCTCGGGGTGCGTTCCAGCAGTTGCGCCTCGCCGGGGGCGTCCCGGGGGTGCCCGGATCGTCTCGAACGGCCGCTGCAAGATCGGATTCGTGAGCCGAGAACCCCGGGGTCGTAGGTCACCGAGGGGGGCGCGAAAGTAACCGCGTCTCGAGCATCTCAGGGGCAACGTGAGGGGGGAAAGACGCTCAGGGGGGGATGCGTCGGCCCCCAAGCGCTCATTGATCGCCGATAGGGGCCCGATGCCCCACCCCCCTTCGGTTGATGGACAAAACCCTGCACCAGCTGCGCAACCGGGGCGACGGCGCAAACTTCCACGCGCCCCCCTGCCCCCGATTCAATGTTGATTGGCTGCGCCCGCGGGGTGCAGGATCTAGGCCAGTCGGCGGATCGACGAATCGCGCCACAGCCTGCCAATCTTATATCGGGGGCGCGGGGGGCGAAAACAAAAAATTTAAAAAAGTGCAGGATGTTGTCCATCAACCGTTCCCCGCCCAGGGGCGTGTTGCCCCCCAAGGGCTGGCTGGGGATTCCCCCCCTCCCTCATCTCAAAGTGCAGCAGGGTAACGACGGGAGAAAGAACTGGGCAACAACGCGAAGATGCTGCACCTTTTCCTCACCGTACCCTTGTTCTTGGTTTCTTTGGCGCCCCAGGCCCAGACATGCGACGTCCCGATCTTTTTTTAATACGGGGTCCTTGGAAGTCTCGACCCTTTCCCCAGGAGTGTTTTTTCATCCTGAGTCTTTTTTTGACGGTCCCGAGGCCCGGCGAGGGTTCCCCGAGGCCGGAAATTGGCAAAAACTTCCCGTCTTTTTTTCCCCTACCTAGGCTCTGCCTCGAGGGTTCTTACTCGCTGGGCTTACAGGGGCCAGGCAGTGTTCCTCGCCCCGGGCGGTTCCCCCAGTATCCGCCCCGCGGTTCCCCCAGTTGCGCCCCCTGGGTTCACCCAGTTTAGCTTAGCTTAGCTTAGCTTATCTCATCTTAGCTTAGCTGAGCTTAGTTTAGCTTAGCAGCACTTTGCCTAGCCTAGCTTAGCTTAGTTTAGCTTAGCTTAGCTTAGCTTATATCATATTAGCTTAGTTTAGCTTAGCTTAGCTTAGTTTAGTTTAGCTTAGCTTAGCTTGGCTTAGCTTAGCTTAGCTTAGCCTAGCCTAGCTTAGCTTAGCTTAGCTTAGCTTACCTTAGCCCAGCTTAGCGCAGCGCAGCATAGCGCAGTGCAGCATTAGCACAGCATAGCATAGCATTGCATAGCCACGTATAGCATAGCATAGCATAGCATAGCTCAGCATATCATAGCATAGCCTAGCATAGCATAGCGCAGCATAGCATAGCATAACATAGCATAACATAGCATAGCATAGCATTGCTTGGCATAGCACAGCGCAGCATAACATAGCATAGCACAGCATATCATAGCATAGCATATCATATCATATCATAGCGCATACTAGCACAGCATAGCATAGCATATCATAGCATCGCGCAGCATATCATACCATAGCATAGCCTAACATAGCATAGCACAGCGCACCATAGCATAGCATAACACAGCGCAACCGAGCGTACCCTAGCATAGCATAGCATAGCATTGCGCAGCATAGCAAAGCATATCATAGCATAGCATAACATAGCGCAGCATAGCATAGCATAGCATAGCAGCACAGCAAATGCAACGCAACAGCAGCGACAGCAAAGCAACGCACAAGAGTTAGGCAAGGCAGCGTTAGCATTCTCAAGCACACCTGGTGAACGAATGCGAGAACTTGCGTGTGTGTGTCTGTGCGCAGGCAAAGCAACACCAACATCAAGCGCACGCAACCACGAAACCAAAGCAAACGCAACAGTAATAATACAGGCAAAGGCAACATCAAAGGCAAGAGCAACCGCAATTGCAATGCAAAGCAAAAGCAACACCAATGCGACATTGTAGATGTAGATGTAGATGTAGGTGTAGGTGTAGATGTAGATGTAGATGTAGATGTAGGTGTATATGTAGGTGTATATGTAGGTGTAGATGTGAGTCTCGCTGTTGATGTTGATGTAGATGTGGATGCAGGTGTAGATGTAAATGTAGCTGTCGGTGTAGATGTAGATGTTGCTTTCCTAAATGCTCCAAGTCCTAGGTAGGGTCGCACTGGGATAATTGTTCAACGCGATCATGTTTGGGTCATCTCTTTGTCCCAGGTGCTCGTTCACCAGCCCGCGCGGGGGAGCGCCCCCTGTTTCGGCTTTGATGGGCCCTCGCCTGACCCAGGGCACGTCCCCTCCCTCCTCTCCGAGATCTGCGGGCACGCCTGCCCCCCCGCACGCGCTCGCACGGGGCAGGTGTTCGTGGCGTGTCCACGCGGCGGCGGCCCCCGAGGAGGAGGAGGAGGAAGAGGAGGAGAAGGAGGAGGAGGAGCAATCCAGGAGGAGGAGGAGGAGGAGGAGGAGGAGGAGGAGGAGGAGGAGGAGAAGGAGGAGGAGGAGGAGGAGGAGGAGAAGGAGAGGGAGGAGGGGGAGGAGGGGAAAAGGGGGGGGAGGGGAGGGAGAGGGGGAGGAGGGGAGGAGGGGGAGGAGGGAGGGAGGAGGAGGAGGAGGAGGAGGAGAGGAGGAGGAGGAGGAGGAGGAGGGGAGGAGGAGGAGGAGGAGGAGGAGGAGGAGGAGGAGGAGGAGGAGGAGGAGGAGGAGGAGGAGAGGGAGGAGGAGGAGAGGCGGAGGAGGAGGAAGGAGGAGGAGGAGGAGGAGTAGGAGGAAGAGGAGGAGGAGGAGGAAGAGGAGGAAGAGGAGGAAGAGGAGGAAGCTGAGGAAGAGGAGGAAGAGGAGAGGGAGGAGGAGGAGGAGGAGAGAGGAGGGGGAGGAGGAGGAGGAGGAGGAGGAGGAGGAGGAGGAGGAGATCTCCAACGCGTTGAAAGAAGCTCAGTGCGGACGTCTTTCGCCGCCGTGGGCCTCTGGGGGCCCCTCGCCGGGCCCCGGGGCAGTGTGCCTGGGACCGTGGATGGAAAACCTTAGGTCCGCCTCCTCCTCCTCCTCCTCCTCCTCCTCCTCCCCTCCTCCTCCTCCTCCTCCTCCTAAGGGGATCCGCGCGATTTTCCCGCCCAGAACTGCGGCGTGATGCGTTTGGTCCGAGGCTGGTGGGTCCCCTCCTTGCCAGGTCGATTGGCGATTTGTCCTGTTTCGATTGTCGAGGTGATGCTTCGCGGCGGCAGTTCTTATATGCCTGCGCCAGCTGGGTTTGGCCCTGGGTCGTTTGCACTGTAGGGCGTTCGGCTAAAGGAGTTTTGTCCACCCCTATTTTTTGCAACATTTTCCCCGGTCAGACAGGGCAAAGGACGAGGATGAATCCTTCCAGAGCGTTCCGGGATGCTCTCAGAGCGTTCTGGAACGCTCTGAGAAGGCCGCAGCGCCCGATACATCCTCCAGAGCCGCTAGATCTCAGAGATTCCCGATTTATCCTCACCCGATTTGATCCTCGTCCTGGCTTCGTCGTACCCAGAGGTTTGGACCTCTCCCCACCAGGACCGGCTTTTCGTCCTCGAGTTAGTTTTGACTGTCCTGGGGTCCGGCAAGGGCCCCCATCTATAGGGGCCGAAAGGGCCGGCGTGATGTCTTCCCTGCGCGAGGCGGTCCCGACCGCGTCCCCTCGGGAGCTTTCCACTTAGATTTTCATGTACGATGACCCCAAGGGCCTACATTTTAGAGCAAGAGAACGGGTTCAACACAACACGTATGCGTATACACATACATGTACACATAGACCATCGTCATCTCTCTCTCTCTCTCTATCTTATTTATATATGTAGACAGACGTGTATACGTATGTGATTTCGATACGTATATATGTGTATGCTTGTACATGTATGTTAATACATGTGTACATAGATAGGTCGTAGATCTGGAGGGGCTGACCATCGCCCAGAACCCGTTGCCGTGATTTCTCCCCGAGGCGAGGAAGCAGGACTCCGACGTCGGGCTTTTGCTCATACTTGCGAATGTTTGTTCGATGAGTTGCCCAATGGGTTTCTTGCATCGGTGAACGCTCAAGACGTATCTAAAGCGGTTGTTTAAATGACGTGCTACATTCTTGTGTGCTACCATTGTTTGATACATGGTATGGTGTGTATTACATATGTGTAAAGCTAGTTTGCGCGCGTAGATATGTTCGGACACGAGCTGGCACGTTCGGACACGCGTTTTGGTATGTTTGGATACGGGTGCCCTAGAACCATGTGATTATCAGATACGGTGCTTTTCTGATACGGTTAGATCTGTATAGATACGTTAGGTGCGGCGGCTATGCGCGCATTTAGCGCGAAAACTCACTTGCAAACAACATATACGTTTTGAAGCGGCGCCACCACCACTCGATGAGCAGAATAACTACGAGTAGGACGAGGAGTGCAGCGAGGATGGCGAGGGGGACAAAGATGAGAAAAGTGGAGGAGGAACGGCAAGAAGGGACAGGGTGGACGTGGACGATGACAAGTAATACGAGGAGGATCAGGAACACGCATGGATGTGAGGCCTCTTCCACTTCCTCGTCTTCACTCCCCCCTTCGTTGTCCATCCCGCTCTCCTCAAGGCTCATCTCCCTCCTGACGCTTCGTATCCCTCTCCACTCTGTCCCACTCCTCCCCACTAGGCAGAGGCGGCGGAGGAGCAGATAGGAGATGCGAGGAGGAGTCAGGGGAGGAAGGGTGGGCCCGAGCAGGAGGACCATCGAGAAGGGGGAGCGAGGCAAGAAAGATAGATAGTGGGAGTGGGAGGAGGGCGACGACGAGGAACCGCGAGGAGGAGTCGTGAAGGGAGGGGGGACAATGCGGACGAGGTGGAGGAGAGGCAGCTGGATCGTAGCGGAGGGGAATTGAGGCAGAGAATAAGTAGGTGGACCGGTACAAGGATACATGAGGCAGCGCATCGAGGATGAGGGACTGGAGTGCAACATATCAAGAGGATTGGGATCTAGTGTGAAGTTGAGATGAAGGTGATAATTGAGATGATCTCGAGGTCGAGTATGGTAGTGCCAGGAATCTAAGGATGATGGTCAGGGCGGGTGGAGATGATGCAACCGATCAGAGGCAGGATGCAACATTATGTTAAGAGGATAACGGTTAAGTTGTGGCGATTGTGACGCTGATGGTGGCTTGAAGATCACAGCGTCCCTTTCACTGTTGGAAAATGAGATGCGGTTTTACACGCTGCAGCAGTGACCATATCAGGAAGTTGCAGACGTTCGGATAGCTACATCCTCACTGTTTTTATATGCCGCCCTATGTGTTTGCATGTGCTTGCTCGGTAATGCTTTCTGCGGAGAAGAGAGCTCCGCCGTCTTGCAGCCATCGTTCCATGGACACGATGGCTCAAGTTTTTCCCGGCTGTGTGCAGCATGTCGCCCGCGCTGCCGTTCTCGAATTCACACGCGGTTTGAGCATCAGCCTGGCATTGTGGAGCGGGAGTTCGCCTTGCCCAGAGTGCGCGCCCATCCTCAGCTGCCCGGCGGTGCCCACCTCGACGTGCGTCTGCACGTCTCCCCCGCCGCTGGCGATTGCGGCGTCAGCCCTGGTGCTAGCCGTGGCCATCTGCGCCGCCTACGTGCTGCGCGCCGTGTGGGCGTTCCCTACTCGGTCGGGGCACCCGGTCCACGATGGCAGGGTCGAGCCTGCCGCAGCTGCTGACGTTGCCGCACGCCCGCTTGAGGAGCAGGCGAAGGCGCAGATCACCTTCTCGCAGAACCGCACGTCCTCGTCTCGGTCGGCGTGATGGCGGCCTTCTATCGGGTGTTGCTAGAAGTGCCCCTGGCCCAAGGTACTTCCAGGGTTCTCAAGGAGGCCGCCGCGGCCTCCAGACCGCCCCTCGCGAGGCCCAGTCGGCTCCAGGGCCTCGCAAATGGAGCGAAAAGCCTGGGGCACCCTTGGCTGGCGCCAGGGGCACTTCTAGCAACATCCGATTCCAGCGTTTCGCGCGGCCGGCGCGGTGTCGCGGTGTGCCGGGCGCCCCGGTGCACCCTCGTCGTCTGATGGTGGCCGCGCGGCCTGGCACGGACGACGCGCGCGGGGGAGACGCCTGACTTCGACCATTGCGAGGAGACTCTCGCCGTCGGCCCCTGCTTCAGCGATGAATTCGCGCTGACCCACGACGCGCTGGAGGTGCCAGCGAGAGTGGCTGCGGCCCAGCTCTACGGCTTGAGGGCCGCTGCTGGCCGCCCCGCCGCAGGCTGTCATCGACGGCCACGCGCTGCCGGGCGCCCATGCGCTTAGCGGTGCCCTGCGCCGCCCTCCCGTCGACGCGCCACTTCAGCCCACCGCCTGCTGCCGGTGGGGCGGCCGCCCGGGGCAGGCCCGGCGCCAGAGGCCCAGCCCTGCTGGCCGCGGGGCGCGCTGGTGGCCCCGAGCTCGCCCGCTCCCGCCGCTGCGGCGGGCGCCCAGGTGGCGCCTGGCGCGGCGGGTGGCGGTGGAGCGAGGGCGGCAGCCTCGGGCATCCCGTTTGGCCCGGTCGGCGGGGCCCCCGCCGCCGCGCCGGCTGCGGGATGCGTGCTGGTGTCGCCCGCTGGAATGAGCTGGCGCGCGCTCGAGGATCACGCCAGTTACGCGATCGTCGACCCATTTGGGCTCGAGCGATCGCATGTGTTTAGCTGTTCCTTTGGGCCTTCCCTTGCTAGACATAGATGAGCGCCATAGCTGCTGGTGGCCCCTCCCTTGTTGCGGCGGCTGTGCGGGCGGCGATCCGATCCGGGAGCACTCGCCAAGGCGCACTGTTGCTGCTGTGGCTGCAGCGGTTGCGGTCGCTGTCATGTCTGCGGCTGTGCGGCCATCTGCATCAGCGACTCTGCACGAGGAGCGAGCGCAGGATCCGCAGGGCTAAGCTGAAGATTCGGATGTTCCTGTACAATTGTTGGAGCCACTTGTTCGAGCTGCGCGTCGAGCCCAACGTGTACGTAAGAAGGAGAAGCACCAGGCTGCCAAGCAGGCTGCCGATGATGGTCCGGTACCTCCTCGTCCTCCTGATGGCCCTCAGCCTCTCGCTAAAGCCATACCACCACCAGCAGGCGCAGCCAGCCCAAGCGCAGACATCGGGGGAAGTCTTGCTGCAGAGCCCGCTGACGCACTTGCTCTACGTCCACGCGCTGATTCACCCTTTCAGTCTGAATGTGCCCTTATTTCTCGGCACCAGTTCCCAGAGTCTGCTGCTGGGAGTGCAGTTGGCGCCAGCTCCTGTCATGCACTGGGGCGAGAACCGTCAGGGCCATCTGCACGTGCCAAAGATCATCCACAATCTGGTGCACACCAAAGGGGAGCTTCGTCAGAGAAGCCTTCCTTTGGGCGTGTTGAGGGCGATGCTGGATCCAAATCTGGCCGGCCTCAGCCGTATACGGAACGGAGGACGTAGCCTGCCTCTCTTACGTTCATGCGGCAGCCCCAACACTGCCGATGCATATGTGCTCAGGTATTCCAGATGGGTGGCTACATAAGTTGGGCATTTTTGCACCCTTATACTTCAAGTTACTTTCCTTTTTCGGCTTTGCACTCTGTATGCACGCCAATCTTAGGCAGCGCTTGGCTGCGCCAGGCTTCAACCGCCTTATTCGTATGTCTTTTCCGTGGGCACGTAGCCCCTGTCCTTTCTCAATTCACGCGATCGTCGACCCCATGTGCCATCAGGTGCCCGTGGGGTCTCTAGTGATGAATGATCGGGCGGCCGGGCGTGAACCCGACGTCAATCCGACGTGGATCTGGCGTAAATTGGGTCTCGAGTTGCCGCGCGAGGCCTCCAGGATTTCCCTCATAAGAGCTGGCCGGTCGCCGTCGCCGTCGGCGGCGTCGTCGTCATCGCCGTTGTCGCCTTCGCCGTCGTCGCCCGAGTCATCGTGTTCGTCGTCGTCGTCGTTGTCGTCGTCGTCGTCGCCCTTGTCGTCATCGTCGTCGCCCTTGCCGTTATCGTTGTCGTCGTCGTCGTCGTCGCTCCCGTCGTCGTTGTCGTCGTCGTCGTCGTTCTCGTCGTCGTCGTCGTCCTCTCCGTCGTCTTCCTCTCCGTCGTCGTCCTCGTCGTCCTCGTCTCCGTCGTCGTCGTCGTCGTCGTCGCCGTCGTCGTCGTCGTCGTCGTCGTCGTCGGGGGCCCGTGCCGTTTTCTGTTGCCTCCCACCCTGGGACCGCCCCCCCTTCGCCAGGCGGCGGCTGCCGAGGCCGAGGCCGCGGACCAGCAGCCCGCCGCAACGGCGGCCAGCCCCATCTCGTCGTGCACGGCGGCGGCCGCCGCCGCCGTCGCCGCCGCCGTCGCCGTCGTCGTCGCCGTCGTTGTCGTCGTCGTCGTCGCCGCCGCCGTCGCCGTCGTCGTCGCCGATCGCCGCCGCCGCCGTCGGTTGCCGCCGATGGCCGCCGATGGCCGACCCCCGCCGGCCACCGCCCGCCCCGAGACAGGCGGCGGCGGCCGGGGCCGCGGCGGCAGGCCCCGCGGCGGCCCCCGCGGACGTGGCGCCCGAGGCCGCGCGGCTGGCGGAGGAGCCGTCCGTGGCCGGCAGTCGCCGAGGGTCGTCACGGCCCGCGACGAGGCGTCACTGTCGTCCAACGGTGGCGACGAGGGCCGCCCAAAAGGCCCCCAAGAAGGGGGAAACGGGCGGGGGTCCAGCGGTGGCGACGAGGGGCCGCCCAAGAGGCCCAGAAAGGCGGACACGGGCGGAGGGGAGCGGTATGGGTACCTTTTCCTCCTTGGAGGAAAAGGAGGAAAAGGTACCCATACCGCTCCCCTCCGCCCGTGTCCGCCTTTCTGGGCCTCTTGGGCGGCCCCTCGTCGCCACCGCTGGACCCCCGCCCGTTTCCCCCTTCTTGGACCTTCTGGGCGGCCCTCGTCGCCACCGTTGGGTTCCCGTCGAAATCCGGGTCAGAACGCACCCCAGGAGAGGTCCGGGGAGTAGCAGCATCGGTACTGTTTTGCTTCCCCAGATCGAGGCGGGCCCTGTGGGGCCGCCTCAAAACGACTCGATGCAAGATGTGTTTCACATTGTGCGGTTTCGCCCTGTTTCGGGCCCCGGGGCCCTCGCAGATCGATCTGGATCGAAGAATGCAGCAGACAGGTCCAGGGCTTCGGTCGAGGATCGATGAGGCTTGTTCCTAGGTCTGCGACGATGTGATTCTTTCAATCCCGACGGTTTTCCTCGATGTCGTCCTTCGGGGGCCGTTTTTCGGGACGCGGGGCCATCAAACACAGATCAGGGGCGGAAAATCGGCCCGGGGGAAGCCGTCGGGACCCTTCTTTGGGGCCGCAGATCGGGGAACGAAGAAA
>CAUYUJ010016929.1:218801-223801 GCA_963575745.1 Prorocentrum cordatum
TCTGGGTTATCGGGGGGGGGGGAGTGGGAGACGCGGAGGGCGAGCAAAGCGGATGGCAGCCAAGGCGGACCCTCCCAGAGCGTCGGGGACGCCTCCGCGGGCGTCTTGGAGAGCCTTTGGGGGGCTTCGGAGAGCATCTTGGAAGCGTCTTGAGCTTCTTGGGGCCTCTTTGGGGCCTCTGGGGGCGTCTTGGTGCCTCCTCGGGCTGTCTTAGGGGCCTCTCGGGCCGTCTTGGCGGCTTCGTGGGCCGTCTTGGGGCTCGCTGGAGCCGTTTTCGGACCGTTTTGGAGGCTTCTTGGGCCGCTGCAGAGCGAGCTTGGGCGCGTCTGGGGCCGCCTTGGAGCGCGCCAGAGCCGGACACGCACACACGTGAGAATCCTTCAAAACCTTTTGTAAAACTCATGGACTTTGGCACTTGAGGCTCTCTTGGGCAGGCTGTCGGGGGCTTCTTAGGGCGTCTTGGAGGCATTGGGCCAGCTGAAGGCTGTCTTGGGCACCTTGGGTCGCTATTTTGGGCTATCGTGGGGGCTCCCGTGGAAACCTTCTCGGTCATCAGGGTGGGCCTGGAGCGTATATCCGGGGGGGGGTCACATGTACGGTTTTCTTGCAATAAGTTTTGTAGGTAGAAGGAATATATATATATATATGTATATATGTGTATCTATATATATATATATACATATATACATATATATACGCATGTCGATGTAGCTTCTCTTTGCCTGACCGCCGAACGCATCGGTAGGGCGGGCTGGTCGTTCCGCCTGAGACATGGAGGGGGTCGTCTTCAAAACATGGTTCTCGCTTTTTTGAGGCGCGCATCTGTTTAGAAACATACGGCTATGCGGATGGAATGCGGATCTGTTTCGAACTGTGGCTCTCGCCTCAGCGTCGTGCACATTAGTTTTAAACCCAGAGGGAGGGCGCCTCCTTTTCAAATTGAGTGTTTCCTTGTCGCGTCCCTCGGCTATTGGCCATGAGCTGGAATATTTCTTGTGAATCCTGGCCAGACTTTCAAACAGTGAAGAACATGACTACGGGTTGAGGGCAATTCTTTCTTGACGTATATATATATATACATATATATATATACACATATATATATATATATATACATACAGTCGGCCCGGATTAGTAGGTCGACCCTGCCAGCTCAAGGGTACCCTTGTGTCCTGTGCCTCGCGACACGTGCCTTCTGACACTCCCATGGCGATGTGGCCCTCGGAAGGGCCTCGTGTCCTCTCGCGCGTCCTGTCCAAGCAAGGCCGACTGCACAACAAACACAAAAAAACGGGGCCCTCGCTGGACAATTCCTTGGGTTTTACTATCCCTACCTCGTCGTCGCAGTTAGTGGCAAGATCTCGGCGTGGTTCTCGACCAGGATCGTCACTGGCCGACGCGATTTTCAATGCTGCTTTCTGCCGCCCTCTCAAGGTAGTCGATCAGGCGCTTAGACGACTAGGGGCCTCATTGAAGTTGCGGCCCTTGGGCATGCAGCCAGTGCTTTCGAGTCAAGTTGAAGCAGACGACCTCGTTGATATTTCCTTTGTAGATGATGCGTTGTACTTGCAAGCGCCACCGCCTTCGATCAACCCTTTGGACCTGGCTGGCGACACGGTTGATTGTGTTCACGAAGCAATGCTTACGCACGGCTTCACAGTCAACTACAAGCGGGCGAAGTCGGCCTTATTTATCATTCCTGGACCACAACATGATACTGATTTGCGACAGAAGTTGGAAGCCAGTGACAACTTATCGATTATATCACCACGCTTTGGTCTCAAAGTCTCGGTGGTACGCAACTACAAGTACTTGGGCACTATGCTAGACCACCGGGGTCTTCTTGGGCCGCGTGCCGCACATTCTATTAGCAAGCAGGTTTCTGCTCTCGGACCTATCCGCCGTATGTGCTCAAGGTTCAGCCACATGTCACTGCCCGCGAAGACGAACCTTGTCGATACGATGGCCAACGTCCACCTGATGTACTTAGTGGAGGTTTGGGAACATGCTCCAAGTACGCTGTTGCACAAGTTGGACGGACACCGACTGCTAGCATATCGGGCAGTTCAGGGCCGACTACACAGTGTTCACTCCCAGCGTTTCACCGACGACGAGGTACTTTCGGCAGCCAGAAGGGTAAGGTTCGAGCATCTTATGCGGAAGAAGCGGTTGGTTTACTTCGGATCACTGCTACCTCAGGCTCCCCACGCCCTGTGGTGCTTACTTGATCAAGTTGCTTCGCTTGCTGGCTCCTGGCTCTCACTAGTTACGTCTGATCTCGAATGGTTGGCGAGTCTCGACAAGGAAGGTTCAAGACTCGATTGGTCGCTTCAGCGTTGGTTCCAGTTTGCATCGTCCCATCCGAAGGATTTCCGTAATGCAGTCAAGCGTGCGTGGAGACTCTTCGAAGCGTCTGAGCTGGAGCGGCTGCAGGTGTGCTGTTGGGGCCGACTACTGGCTGGAGCTCGGGTTGGTATCGACGCCCAGGTCGCTCACGAGGACAAGTTTGTGTGCTACGAGTGCGGCTGGTGTACAATATCGAAGGCTGCTTGGAGGAAACATCAGTTAGACCACCAGCCGATAGACCTCGCGCAACGAGTGGCTCGTGGTACGCAATGCGGTGCCTGCGGCACACGATTCGGGGACCGCTCGAACCTCCTACGCCATCTACGTCGAGCAGGTAATCGCTGCGTCAGTTGGCTCGAGTTGAATGGAGACATGTTGCTGCCCGCTGAAGCAGAACAGTTGCGACAAGAGGATTTAGTTCGCGAAAGAGATTTGATACACCGTGGTTACAATTATCGACGAGTTTTCAAGCATGCAGTGAGGACTGTAAATGGTGGAGGTCGAGGAGATCCGTATTACCCAGTCTCACCGCCAGTAGTGAGGATCGAGGTACGGCCCCCAATCCCACCTCTCAGGCGATTGAGAGTCGCGTGCTGTTACCCGATGAAGTTCTATTATCTTGGTGGTTGGGATGCGACGGCAATTGATGTGTGTACTTGGTTGCAGCAGCTCTTGGGTCATTCGGTACAAATGGTGCGCATTCCTCTATTTGGCGACGATGGTGAGCGCACTCTTTTGGCTCAGAAGACAATAGAGGGGATTGTGGACGAGATGTGTCAGGGCAGGGTACTGGCAATTATGCTGGCTCCGTCGTTGACATCATGGACTCAGTTTGACGGGCAGCCTGGTGTTTCACGTCCCCGAAGATCTGCTGACCATCCCTGGGGCTTACCTCAGCTTGGTGAAGATGCACGTCGGACAGTTTTAATTGAGAACAACTACCTGCGATCAAGTTGGAGGTTGCTGGAGGCTGCATCGTTCACAGGTGTGCCAGCGGCTTTTATCTCCCCTTCTGGTGTACTGTCCAACATTAAGGGTGCCGTAGACTCGATTGCCTCTTCGATTGGGAAGTATCTGGAAGAATGTCGCATTGATTTGTGTATGATGGGCTCCTCTGCGCGTGGGGCAGTCACACTGATTACTGCGCACATGTATCTGGAGCTGGAGCTGAGTGGTCATTATTCCAGATATCGTTGTGATCATCATGCTCATGCAGCTGTTTCTGAGGATGGCACTGGTGAATGGCCAGTAGGTCTCTCGCGCGTGCTTGCCCGTGCGCTGGCGCATGCCAGCATTCCTGTGCTGGCTGCCTCAGTGGCCTGTCGGACAGCGGCGACTTGATTCTTACCCCTTCTTGATGGCGATGGTGGCGATCGTTTCGTTGTCTTGTCCCCTCGTCCAACTCTCTGGCTGTCAAATGCTTGGTGTACGAGGCACTGGGTGGTGAGCCCCACGGCCGCTCTCCCTCGTCTTAGCCCTCCGACCTGGAGCGCCACGTTCTCGTTCTTGGAAGGTCGGCTCCCGAGCAGGCATGGCAGCTTGCGCTTGCTTGACTGGCACTGTTTCTGCTGAGAGCTCGGCGACCTCATTTCAGGGTCTTTTTCGCCGAGTCTCGAGGCGCCTGAAGGAGGTGTGGAGGTTCTTCGAGGACTGGAGGCTGGTGGTGGTGGAGGAGATCGTGTCGCCACCCCCTTGGCGGCCCCTCGTGTACGAAGGCCGTACTCGTGTTCTGCGCTACCAAGGAGTAGTTGGACTATCGAGGGGCCGACCAAGGGGGGGGGCCGTGTGGCCTTCTGCTGGGGACGGGGAGGGCACGGGCGGCGCAAGTGGTAAGGCGGGTGAAACAAACCGTCGAGCGCCACCCCAAGCCTCCCCGTCCCCCAATTCGTGCTGAGCCCACTCGTCGTCCTGGCGGCGTGCCACCAGGGGCGAGCCTGATCCTCTCCTTCCTCACTGTATTGATCCTCCTCACCTTGCTCTCCCTCTTTCGAGTGCAGCCCATTCGAGAGACGCATGCTGGAGCTGGCGAAGGGCGTGGTTCGAGTTCGTTGCTCTTTGTGGAGGTTACTGTCCGTCATGTACCCGCCAGCTCCAGAGTGCGCCTGCCTTGCCAGGAGGGTGTCCTCCATACTGCGCATGTGCTTTGCTTGCCATCGAGCGCTTGGCTAGGCCGCCTCCAGTATGTGTGTGGAGGAGGCGCCAGGCCAGGCGCTCACTGACGCTACAGGCGGTGGACCGCCTCGGAGCTCGGCTAAGAAAAGGAGGAGGTGGAGGAGGAGGAGGAGGAGGGGGAGGAGGAGAAGGAGGAGGATGAGGAGGAGGATGAGGAGGAGGAGGAGGAGTGAGCGACAGCTCTTGTGAAACACACAGGGGCTTTCGCCCGAATTGCAGGACCACGTGGTGGCTCGTTTTTCGAGGAGGCATTCCCTGTAAGTGGAAAAGGGAGCTCGTGAAGAGGGGACTTGGGACTGGCGGGCGTATTGCAGCATCGTTGAGGCATCTTGGATTTCTCCTGTTCCTCCTCCTCCTCCTCCTCCTCCTCCTCCTCCTCCTCCTCCTCCTCCTCCTCCTCCTCCTCCTCCCAGCTCCTAGCGCCTCCTCCTTGGGGTGGGGTGGGGCTGGGAGGAGCTCTCGGGGATCCATCGCCGATAGAT
>CAUYUJ010016929.1:228801-256041 GCA_963575745.1 Prorocentrum cordatum
GTGGGTCGGCCGAGGCCGCGCCACGTTGCCGCCGCGCTCGTGGGGGGGTGGGCTTCGGGCCCGCCCGAGCAGGCTTGCAGAGGCATCCGACCTGGTACCCCACCCTCAGCCGCGAGTCCGGTATGCAGAAGTTCCAGACGGTGCTGCACGGCCAGGGCAGGGTGGGCTGCCCGCTCCCCTGCGAGCCTGCGGCGGCGGAGCCGGCGGCGGCCACCGAGGTCGCGCAGGCCGTGGTCAGCCCCGCTGCCGCGAGGGTCGACGAGGAGCTGGAGGAGTGCGAGGACGCGCAGGACCAGGGGCGGCGCATCCGCCCCCAGGGGCAGACTGACCCCTCGACCCCCGCCCTCCGCACCTTTCCGCGGGGCAGGCGCCGCCGCGCCGCCGCCGCGCCGCCGAGGCCGCCACTGCGGCCTCGGCGGCGGCGGTCCGCTGCTGCTGCGGCGGCGGCCGCCGCGGCGCAGCACCTGCCCGGAGGGTGCGGAGGGTGCAGGTCCAGGCCAGGGGCCCTTCTCCCCCCCTCCCACGCCCAATCCTCCCCCCCCCCCCCCTCCAGAGGGCCCTCTCTCTCTCTCTCTCCCCGCCCCGCCCCCCCAGAGAGCCCTCTCTCCCCCCCCCAGCCCTCCTCCCCCCAAGAGGGCCTTCTCCCCCCCCTCCAGAGGGCCCGTGGGGGCCTCCTCTCCACCCTGCGCGCCCGGAGATCCTCCTTCTGCGCCGTGCCTCGGCGCTGGGTCCGCCCAGGGGCCTCTGGCGGCGGCCTCCCGAGGACCTGTCGCCCCCAGGGTCGTTCTGCTGGCGGCCCCTGGGCGCTCAAGTCGGGCATGTCCTCCTACAGGCGGATTTTGGACGAAAAATGAAACATATTCAACAAAAAGACTCGAAAATGGTCAAGCATGAAAATCGCCGACAATGGTCAAGCATTTTTGTTCCTCTCGAGGCGGGGGCAGCTGGGCGGAGGAGGCTCCGCCCCAGTCGTTCGGTGCCTCGAGAGGAACAAAAATCCAAGGCGGCGGAGCCATCGCCGGTTTGTCGCCGCGTTTTGCCTGCTCGGGGGGCTGGCTTCGGGCCCCCACAGGAGGAGGAGGAAAAGAAGGAGGAGGAGGAGGAGGAGGAGGAGGGGGAGGAGGAGGAGGAGGAGGGGAGAGGAGGAGGAGGAGGAGGAGGAGGAGGACCAGCGTAAACCCAAGAGTCATCAACGATGTTGGAATCAACCCTCCCTTCAAGCTCCCTCTTCATAGGCCCCCACAACGGCTCATTTCCATTGAAGAAACAGCCCTTTGGAAGACAACCGTTTGAAGATCCTGAAGCATGCCAAAACATTCTTCTCGGGATTCCAACGCCACGGATCAACCTGACCGCTGCGTCTTAGCAATCCTGACTCGTGCCAGAACACCATTCCTGAAACTTCAACACAGCGAATCGACATCACTGTTGCATCCCCATAATCCTGAATCCTTTCAAAACGCCAGTTCTGACACGTTGATGGTGGGAACCCGCCAAACTTTTAAAATTAGAAAAGAATGTGCGTCGCGCTAAGGCGAGAGCCACATTTTGAAATCCACCCGCCCTCAATACGTGAAACTCTTACAAATGTTGAAAACGAATGTGCGCCGCGCTAAGGCGAGAACCACATTTTGAAAACCACCCGCCCTCAGTCCGTGAAGCTCTTGCAAACGTTTAAAGCGAATGGGCGCCGCGCTAAGGCGAGAACCACATTTTGAAAAGGAGCCTCCCTCAATCCGCGAAGCTCTTGCCAATGTTTAAAACGAATGTGCGCCGCGCTCAAGCGAGAGCCACATTTTGAAAACGGCCCGCCCTCCATCTGCGAAGCTGTTGCCAATATTCAAGCTTCAGAATCATAAATGGTGAGGAAGTATCAGGCGAAAAGCCCGGCCCGCCCTAAAAACTGGCCTCGGGGTGCGACAGGGAGAATCATTTATCAGGAAAAGGAATGGAGGAGGAGGAGGAGGAGGAGGAGGAGGGGGAGGAGGAGGAGGAGGAGGAGGAGGAGGAGGAGGAGGAGGAGGAGGAGGAGGAGGAGGAGCAGGTGGAGAGAGGAGGAGAAGGAGAATGAGGAACAATAACTGCTCGGGGTGAAAAGCTGTCCAGAGGACCAGGTGGGGCTCCGAGGGTGCCCAGGCCTCCGGCGTCTGGGGACAGAAGCCAGACGGAACGCTTGCGCCGTCTTGGCGACGAGAAGCCGTGCTCGGGGGGCCCGAAACGATGCGGTGACAGACTGCGCGGTGACCTGGGAATCCCCAACGACCTCGCCCCACAGTCCGTCACAGCACGGTTGCAACCGAATCATCCTCGGACGACCCGAGTCCCAAAATTGGGCACCCCGAGTCCCGACCCACCTCATGGTGTGGTCACCGCACCGTTTCGGTGCCTTCGAAATGTCTGGGCCCAGGGTTAGGTCGAGCATGTCCTCCTACAGGCGGATCTTGGACGAAAAATGAAACATAGTCAACAAAAAGACTCGAAAATGGTCAAGCATGAAAATCGCCGACAATGGTCAAGCATGAAAATAACCCAGAAATCGTCCCCAACCTATGTTTGGACCATTTTTGTGTGCGTGTGCGTGCGTGCGTGCGTGCGTGCGTGCGTGCGTGCGTGCGTGCGTGCGTACGCACGCGGGGTGGACCGCTGGGCGACCAGGCGGCTGCTGGAATCGGGGGCCCTCGCGCCGGACGCGGCTGGGGCCTTGCGCGCAGTGTTGTCGGGGAACATCGTTACGGAGTCGGTGGCGGCGAAGTGGGGCAAGCCGGCCAGGTGCCCGCACTGCGGCGCCGCCTGCGAGGACCGCGAGCACCGCTTCTGGGCCTGCCCGGCTTAGTGCGCCGACAGGGCCGCCGCCCTGGCGACAGCAAGGATTTCGCAGGCCGCGCTGCGTGCGCGGTTGCCGCCCGGCGTCGCGAACACGGGGGTGCTGCAGACGGACGTCAGGCTCGCCGCCCTTGCCGAGGAGGCCGCCAGAGCCCTGCCGCCAGCGCCGCTCCCGGCAGCCCAGATGCCCGCGCCGCCCGAGCCGCGCAGGCGGGCTTGGACCGACGGAGCGTGCGAGCGACCACAGGACCCGCTGATGGCCCGGGCGGCCTGGGGACTGCTGCTGGAGGGGCCCCACGGCACGAGCGACCACAGTGGGCCGGTGGGCGCGGCGCAGACTGCACAGCCGGCTGAGCTGACCGCCGCCGTCCAAGCCGTCAGCTTGGCGGGGGCGCCCGTGGAGGTCATGACGGACTCCCGCTTCGTCCGCAATGGCGTGGCCTCCCTGCGTGCCGGCGCATGCTACCTCGACTGGGCGCATTCCGATTCATGGGAGCGCATTGCGGAGCACAGCCGGAGCGGGTTCCTCACGGCGCGATGGGTCAAGGGCCACACGACCGCCGAGGAAGCGCTCGCCCGGGGGCTGTCCGCGGAGGACAGCGCGGGCAACGCGGCTGCTGGCCGGCTGGCAGGCGCAGCGGCCAAAGCCCGGCTCCCCCCGCCACCGCTCTGCCTGGAACGCGACTTCCAGCTGACGGCGCTGGCCGCAGCACAGCGGGTGCTCGCTGCGGTTGAACTGGCGGCCTTGCGAGCCAACCACGAGAGCCGCGGGCCCGAGGGGCCGCGCGTGCGCCGCCGCTGGGCCGCCGCGCAAGTGCCCCGCGCCGCCAGGAGTGCTCGGCACCCGCCAGCGGCGCCGGCGGCGCCAGCTCCCCAGCCGCCGCGCCGGCGTACCCGGGCAGCGATTGAGGCCGGCGGGGCCGTCGCGCCTCCTGCGCCAGCCGAGGCTGCGCGCGCCCTCTTCGCAGGCGCC
Organism: Prorocentrum cordatum; assembly: GCA_963575745.1. NCBI lineage: Eukaryota > Dinophyceae > Prorocentrales > Prorocentraceae > Prorocentrum > Prorocentrum cordatum. The sequence continues at coordinate 232,598 of CAUYUJ010016929.1, forward strand.
GCATGGCAGGCGCACGCAGCGGCGCAGGGCCCGGGCTGGGTGGCGTGCCTGCGCTGCGGCGTTTCGGCGGCGCGGTGGGCGCAGCTGTCGGCGAGGCCGTGCCCGGGGTGGGCGCCGGCGCTGCCCCCGCGGGCGGCCGTGTTGCTGCTGACGCCGGCGGTGCGCGCCGGCGGTGGCACGGAGGCCTGGCGCGCCGCCCTGGAAGCGCGCCTGCGGGCCCGGCCGGGGCCGCCAGACTAATTCGGTGCACCGCGCCTTCCTTCCCCCCCCCCTCCCCCCCCTCAGCCGCGGGGCGCCTGTTCGCATGGTAAAAAAGTGCGTGCGTGCGTGCGTGTATGTGTATGTGTATGTGTATGTGTATGTGTATGTGTATGTGTATGTGTATGTGTATGTGTATGTGTGTGTGTGTGTGCGTGCGCGTGCGCGTGCGCGTGCGCGTGCGAGTGCGAGTGCGAGTGCGAGTGCGAGTGCAAGTGCGAGTGCGTGCGTGCGCGTGTGCGTGTGCGTGTGCGTGTGTGTGCGTGTGTGTGAATGTGTGTATGTGTGTGTGCGTGCGTTTGCGTGCGCGCGCGGGTCTTCGCCCGCTGCCTCCTCCCCCGCCTGCCCCGCCCCTGGGCGGTTGCTTCTCCTGCCCCCACCGCTTGCCTGGTCCTCTGATCGGGTCTTCGCTTGGGGTCCATGGGGCGCCCTGCTGGCCACCCGCGGCCACGGCCCCCTCCGCCCCTCTTCGCTTGGTATTCAGGCCTGCCCATCTGGCGCGCCCGCCCCACCCCCTGCGCCCCCAGCTCCTCGTCTGAGGTTGTCCACGCTGGCTGCCCTTGGAGGCCGCGTGGATCTCGGCACCTCGGTCGCCTTGCTGCGCTGCCCCGCCTCTGGCCTGCGCTGGACCTGCCCCCCCCCCCCCCGTGCCTGTGCCCAGCCGCCCGCTTGCTGCCGCCCCCCAGCTGCTGCCTCGCCGCCGCTGCTGGCCCCCCGCCCCGGCGCATGCCCCGCCGCGGCCTGGCCTTGCTCTGAGCAGGCCCGGCTTCCTCTCCCTCCCGCCCGCGCCGGGCATCCTCTCTTCCCGCGCGCCCTGCGGTTTTATGCGCTTTTTGCGTGACCCACCAATGCCGCGTCTCCGGGGCAGCCCCTCTGCCCAGCCGCCGGCGCAAAATGCGCGCGCGCGCATGTTGGGGGCGGGTGGGCGGGGGGCAGGGTCGAGTGGCACGCGCTATGGGATCCTGATGAATTTGGTCTTGGCGTGGTCAGAAGTCAGGGTGTTCGACCCCGCGCGGATGTCAACCTAGCTAACAAGCGCAAGCCTCACCGCCACTTCGTCAGGGACCTGCGGGACTGGGAAATGATCGAGTTCATGGGGGGGGGCCCAGGGACATTGCCACTCCTCTGTTCGTCGCCAAGAACATTATAAACTACATCTGGCATGGGATGCTCGTCTCACAAACTTCCGTTTCCGCGGACCCCATCAAAACAGGCGGGGGCAGCCGCCGCGCCCCAGAAGCGCGCCGTCGGAGGCGGAGCCCCCTGGCGCAGGCGATCTGCCAGGGCGCCTTTTCGCCGGCACTGCTGATGCCGCAGATTAATTCTATGATTTGGAAATTACGCTGGTGGCGCGCGATAACTAAATGTATGCCGCCATTCCGCTGCAGCGTCTGAGGGGGGGGAATGTGTGGGCCCGTCGTCGAAGGCAGCTCGGGGGGGTCGCATCTGGTCGAGGCCAACTGCGCTCCCGACGGGGTGGAGTTGGGTTTTTCATTCCGCTCAAGAGATTGACGAACGCCAGATCCGCCTGACTTTTGGCATCGGCAGCCCAGCTTTTGCGAGGGAATCGCTCCCCGCCATCTGACGAGCACGTCGCTTTCCACCCCGTGCCGCGGCGACCTCACCGCGACTGTCACCCGCGCGGGTTGCGTCCAGGAAGGTAGAGGGCGCGCGAGAGATTGAAGACTGCGGGTTTCATTGTCCATGAGGAGACGGCAACGCGGATGCATTACGCGAGATTCTGGGGACACGCATCGATGGGGAAAGGCGCGATCGAATATCGGCCCGAAAAGCGAGAACGACTTCGGCGGGCGTGCTCGCGGTTGTCGAGGAGGCCAGGAGTCTCTGGCGACGGGGCGCAAGAACTCCTCGGGCATATCGTCGATTCTTTGTGATCAGGAGGCAGTTGTCAGGCGCGCTCCGGGCCCCTCGCGACCCCGCCAGTGTTTGGGGTCCAAGAGGGGTCGGCTGTGGCCCGCTCCCGCGCGAGAGGCGAGGTCGCGCGCGGCCCCCGCTGCGGCCTCGTCGCCCTACTCGAGAAGGACGCGGTGCAAATGCGTCGCCGCCTCCGACGCTGGCAAGACGGGCGTCGCTGCGCGCGCGCCCGCCTCGTCGATTGAAGACGCGACCGCCGCGCGCAGCATTCACGGGAAAAGGGGGCGTCGCACGGGGGCCCATCGGGCCCGCGCTCGCGCCGCCCCTCCTCGATCCTATTCGCGACCCACGTAGCGTCGAGCCCCTGGGCGGGCCGCAGATTTGGCGGGGCTGGAGGGCAGTCCTGAATTTCTGGAAGTTCCACGCCACGCGCTGCAGAAAAAGATATGAGAACACACGTTCGCTGCGCGCGCGCAAGATCCCGGGGGCACGCGGGGCCCTGGAGGCCCGGCGCGCGGCGGCAGCCGCGAGGCCAAGATTGCGCGCAGCAGGAAACAATGGCGCTTTTCACATGCACCTGGGGGCAGCGCGGGGGCCACTCTGGCCGTGGCGAAGGGGGGGGGCTCAAGTTTCGGGGCCCCGGTCTGCCGTGGGAAGACGATGCGTCTAGCTATTCAGAATGTCTTCTGGCATCGCTGGACCAATTCCGCAGACTTCGGCCCGGGGGCGCGGGGGCCTCGGCCCTGGTCTTCCTCGCGCGCAGGCGCCAAAGTGGCCCGCGGGCACCTGCCGAGGCCAGCGCGCGCGGCCCGCTAGGCGCCTGGCCCGCGGGCCAGGAAGCGGCCGTCCCCAGCCAGTCGCGCGCGCTCTTTCGGGGCCCCGAGAGCCCCCGAGCAGTCGAGGGGCAGGAGGATCGCGAGCAGGACCTCCCAGGAGGAGGAGGAGGAGGAGGAGGAGGAGGAGGAGGAGGAGGAGGAGGAGGAGGAGGAGGAGGAGCTCCTGAAGGACAACTCGGGCCGCCTCGACCCGGGGGCTTTTCCTCAAGGCCAGCGCGCCAGAGCAGGAGGCGGCATAGGACATCGCGAGGGCGCGCGCCGACATCGTGGAGTTTGCCGAGGGGAAGGGCCACGGCTTCAACTCGCGACGCGGTCGGCGCGCTGTTCGCGTCCTCCGCGAACTGGGGCTGCGACCGTGGCGCGAACTGCAGCAAAGCTCAACGGCCGTTTGACAGTTTTCTGTTTTTCCATTCAGGAGAATTCCCACGTCGGGCTAATGGGCGAATCCGCCTTCCTCGACAGCCTGGGCGCGATGTGGCTCGGGGTCGCCCTGGAGCAGCTCAAGAGGGGCAATCCGCTGGCCCCGCCTGTCTCCGCCCGCCCGCGCGCCGTCGTCGGCCACTTCCAGGCCCAACAGGAGACGAAGATCCAGGGCTGCCTCTTCGAGATGCACCAGCTTCGCCACGGAGGCCTTGGCCGCGACGTGCCGCGCAACATGCGCACCTCCCTCGACGCTGGTCACCGCGGCAGGTGGGCCCGCAAACGCAACGATGGCCCAGAGGCACGCGGCGCGCGTTCGCGTCCTGCAGGAGGAGCAGTGCGGGACGGCGGCCCAGAAGACGGATGCCCCATTTGCCGCACGGATCTTGAAGGGCGATGCCCAGAGCCCTTCAAACCAGAAGAACTTTCGCGCGGCCTCAAGTAAGCGCGTGCGCTCGAGCCCTTCAGCGGCATTGGCATGCTCAGCAAGGCCTTCTGTCGCTGAGCGCCCATATGCGAGGGCTGGGACATCCTGCGCTGCCCTGGCAACGGCTTCAGCCGAACCAGAGGTCTCCGCAGGATTGAGGCGCACCCAGAGCGTCTCGAGGAGTTCTTTGGGCAGTATAGCTGTGATTCGGTATGTTGTGCAACTCGTGGTATCGTGCTCGCGGGCGCTGGCCGCCTCCATCGCGGGATGATGCAACAAGTCTTATGGGTGTACCCAATCTTCTTACATAGGATGCTGAGAAATGGTAGCTGTAGGAAGCAAGCCCCTGTTCAACACAACCTATAGTATGACTTATGACCGTGGCGTCGGAGGTGGGATTGACGAATGGTGGTGCTAGAGAACCCTAATTCGATTCAGCAGAATATGGCTGGTTCCCGAACTTGTTCGGCAGCATAAGTGCTTGGGAGGTAAATCGCGCACGCAGTTTTACGCTAGCATGGCAAACCATGGATGAATTCAGTAGCTTTTCTGGTTTTCAACACTGGGACGCAGCGCATTCCGAAAACATGTCCGCCCTCGACACAGATCTGATCTTGGAAGAGGTCCGAGGAAGTGTTCGGCCCGAGCTGCGCCCTACCCACATGAGCTCTGTAACATTCCAGTCGTCCAGCGTACCTCTTCCAACACGTGAAGGGTTTTTGTTTTACATCTATATAACATATATGTATACATATGTACTTTTTATACATACAAGCATCGGGTACCAGGTCATGCTGCCTATGTGTATGGGCGTATGTGCCTGTTCCCTCGTCTCTGGCAGCCTGTCGCCCGTCGAACTTGCTCGTGGCGAACGGTGGCGTGCGCCTCTGCGACATCCGCATCAGGACAACCCTCACCAGGGGGCTCTTGGCAAACTTTGCCCTGGCGCGGGGAGGGGAGCAGCAGCGACCATGCCCAGTACTAGACCTTCACGCTGTGTACTGCGACAATGGAACACCAGACATCTGCTCTATAGTTCTTTAGGCTCCGACCTGTCAACCCCCGTCACCACCTTTTCTTTCTTATAAAAAAGAGGAACAACTCGCCCTGCCCATCATTGAACCAGTGCCCGCCTCCTCGTCTCTGGCCGCCTGTCGCCCCTCGAACCTGCTGTGACAGCGAACGGCGGCGTGCGCCTCTGTGACATCCAAACCAGGACGAGGCCGATCAGGAGGCTCTGGGCATTTATCTTGCGCGGGGAGGGGGGCAGCAGCGATCATGATGATAGTGGTGATAATGCTGAAGATAATGATGGTGATGGAGATGCTGCTGCTGCTGCTGATGATGATGATGATTATGATAATAGTGGTGATGATGGTGGTGGTGTTGATGATAATGCGGATGACGATGTTTTTGATGCTGATGATGATGATGATGATGCTGGTGGTGTTGATGATGGTGATGGCGATGGTGATGATGATGATGGTGGTGTTGATGATGGTGATGGCGATGGTGATGATGCTGATGATGCTGATGCTGGTGCTGATGTTGATGATGGTGGGGGTGATGATGATGTTGATGATGCTGGTGAGGCCGGTGATGATGGCGACGATGATGTTGATGATTATGCTATTGCTAATGGTGATTATGATTCGTATGATGATGGCGATGATGATGGCGGTCATGATGATGATTATGTTGTTGCTGTTGTTGTTGAAGCTGATGTTGATGCTGATGATGCTGATGATAACGGTGATGATAATGATGATGATGATGGTGATGGTGTTGATGATGCCGGTGTTGATGATGACGACGACGATGATTATGATGAGATTGATGATGCTGATGATGTTGATGATGAGTACGCTGATGATGATGTTGCTGATGATGCTGATGACGATGATGATGCTGCTGCTGATGATGATGGTGATGATGATGATGATGCTGATGATGATGCTGATGATGATGCTGATGATGATGATGATGATGATGATGATGATGATGATGCTGATGATGATGATGATGATGATGATGATGATGATGATGATGATGATGGCGATGCGATGATGTCGGTGGTGATGATGATCAGAAGGAAGGGGGATGGAGGATGGAGGACGGAGGGGGGCAGGAGGAGGCGGTGGAGCAGGAGGAGGAGGAGGAGGACGAGGAGGAGGACGTGGAGGGCAGGAGGAGGAGGAAGACGTGGAGGTGCGGGAAGAGCGCGAGGAGCAGAATGAGGAGGACGACCATGAGTCCCCCTAGCGTCCTCCCTTATTGGAGTGAGGCGACACGATCGTCAAGGAAGGGGGTCGTCACGGGAGTTGACCCCGTCTGGCCGCACCCCGAACAAGGACGGTTCGCGCTGCTACGTGGCGGTCAGGCACGTCTTGGACGTGGGCATCTGGACGCACCCAGAGGAGTTCGAAGAACAACACAGCAATCGTTCCTCCATGTTCTTCCTCGCGATCATCCTTCTAACCTTCTGCACCCTCCGTCCTCCTCTATCCTCGCTCATTTGTTTCTGCCATCCTCCTTGTTCGACCTCCATCTTCTTCCTCTCCCCTCCTGCATCCTTCTTCTCTTGCTTCTCCCTCCTCCTCCCCCTCCCCCTCCTCCTCCCCGCTCGCTGCGGAGCCGTTCCTCCTGTCCCTCCTCCTCCTCCTCCTCCTCCCCCTCCTCCTCCTCTTCCTCCCCCTCCTCCTCCTCCCCCTCCTCCTCCACTCCCCCCCAATTCCTCATCTTCTTCTTCCTTTTCCTCCTCCTCCACCTCCTCATCCTCCTCGTCCTCCTCCTCCTCCCTCCTCACACACTCTTCGTCTTCATCCTACTCTTCGTCCACCCTCGTTCCTGTTCATCCTCCTCCATCCACCCCCACTTCCTTCTCCCCTCCGATTCGTCCTCCTCCCGCACTTCCTCCTCTTCCTCCTCCTCCTCTTCCCGCCTTCCTCTATAAGGGGATCGTTGGTGCATGTAGGATCCATGGGGATCGGGAATAGATGTAGGATTTGTAAACTAGGAGGACCGAGGATCGAGGATCCAGGATGATCGATGGACACCGAGGACGGGTCGAGGATCTAGGATTGAGGATGGGTTGGGGACGGTTGCTTAGACGTGGGCCCCTGGACGCACCCGGAGAAGTTTGAATAAAACCGTCGTCGTCGAACGTCGTCGTCGCCATGATCGTTGTTATCATGGTCGTCGAGGACGTCGTTGTCATCTCGTCGTCGTCGTCGTCGTCGTCGTCGTCGTCGCTGCCGCCGCCGTCGTCGTCGCCGTCGGTGTTGTCGTCGTCGAGGTCGTCACCGTCGTCGTCGTCGTCGTCGTCGTCGTCGTCGTCGTCGTCGTCGTCGTCGTCGTCGTCGATGCTCGATCGTTTTCTGCTCGAGACTCGCCGAAGGTTCTCGCAGGTCTTCTGGGTCTGTCGACGGTCTTCGGATGAACTCGACGGTGGTTCCAGATGCTCCCGAAGGACCTCCGACAGTTTATGTGCACGGTGTTCCCAGGCACTCGACGTCGTGATGTCTTCCAAACGTGGGCCCCATTCGTCCCGACCCCCGACCTTTCTTCGGGACCAGCTTCCCCTGGCGGCCACGGGGCCTTGCAAGGGCCCCCAGGCAGAGAGGCAATCGCCAGACGCTGTCCGTCCTTGCGTTTTCCGCCAGGGTCTGAGGTATCTCTTGCCCAGACATCTGGCGCCCTGAAAAACTATAAGCGGCTGGCTCGTAGGCACTCTTGGCTCTTGGCTTCCGAAGGCCGTTGTCGGGCCTCGGGTCCGTCAAACAGCGGTTCGGGCTGACAAGGCCAGCCGTGGGGAGGGGGGTCCGGGAGGCCAGGGGCCCACGCGTCGAAGAGGTCGAAGCGACAGATGTCTGGGGGTCCTCCTAGGGTTAAGTCGGGCCTGTCCCCCTGCAGGAGGAATATTGAATATTCAGAAATTGTATAAAAAACAGTCTGGGGACGATCGATCAGCTATGTTCGACTACTTTTGAGTATTCTTTGACTATTCTTTCTTATTCGTCCAAAATCCGCCTGTAGGGGGACAGGCCCGACCTAAGTCTGGGTGTTCTGCTAGGGGTACCCGGACCTTGCCACCGACTGCACCTTGCCGGGAGTGGCTTTTTTATCCTGAGCGGGTTTGTAAGGTTCTCGGGCCTGGCAAGGAACCCCAGAGGCCGAACCGTGCAAACATCGGGGTGCTGTGGTGCCAAAGTCGCTGGAGGGTTGCCTTTTGCGGCTCTCCCTTATCCTCGTCCATCGTCAGAGCCATCCCAACCCCGACCAGGACACGGTGAGGTGGCTATCCCAGCGTAATCCTTGCCCCCCGTAGGTGGGCTTGGACGCTGCGAAGCCTGGGCAGGCCGGCCATCCCCGGGGCCCAGGCGTCTCCGGCGGGGGCGGGGAACACCAGGACGTCCTCCCGCTCCTGCTTGCCAGTCCGCTGCCCCAGGGCTCCCGGCCAGTCCGCTCTTGCTTGCCAGCCCGCTGCCAGTCCGCGGCCCCTCCCCCAGGGGCAATCCGTCCTGGGTCCCGAGCCACTCCGTCGATGGCTCAGGGGCCCGCGAGCGGCCTCCGGAGGCCGAGATGGAGAGGAGGGGCGCCGCGGCGGCAAGAGCCGTGTCGCCAGAGGTCTGGGACTGCTTCTCTCGCCTGGCCTCCCCAGACATGCGGCGTCTCGATTTGCTTCCAGGCGCGGTGCCTGGGGTGCCCCGACCCTTTCCGCGGGACCAGCTTCTCCTCCCGGGTCGTCTTCCGACGGCCCCCAGGCCTGGCGAGGGCCCCCCGAGGCCGAAGGCAGCCCAGAACCTCCCGTCGGGACGGACTCTTCCACGACCCTCCAGGAGTACCCCGAGCTCGCCACCGACTGCACCTTCGCCGAGGCCCAGGAGCACCTGCACCTGCGCCGGCAGCACGGGTGTGGCAGGCCCTGCCCCCAGAGGACCGCGCGCCTCTCGCGCGAGGGGCGGCCCGGGCCGCAGGGGGCCACCGTGGGGTGCGCCGCTTTCGGGGGCGGCAGCTCGGCGAGGGAAGCGCTGCAGCTCGGCGGCGAGCGAGGGGGCGGAAGTGAGAAGGGGCGGGCCTTCTCCCCAGACCGCCTCGCGCTGTGAAAAAAACACGACGGGAGGCCGGGGGCCCTCGCTGGGCCTCGGGACCGTCAAATAACGATTCAGGATGAAAAACTGGTCCAGGGGAAGGGGTCCTGACCTTGAGGGGTCGACGGTGTCAAAAAATCACGCTTTGAGGACGCCGCTGTCGGGCCGGAGGGCTTCACTCCGCGGCGAGCGAGGGGGGGAGGTGGGAAGGAGAAGGCCTTCTCGGAAAGCGGCGGGACTTCTCAGAAGCCCTCGGGGAAGGCTTAGAAAACTTCTCAGAAGGCCGGGCGTCCTCCGAACCTTCTGAGAAGGCCTTCTCCTTCCACTTCCCCCCCTCCCTCGCCGCCGATTCACGCTCGCGTAGAGCGCCAGGCTTTGTCGAATCTGGTTAGTTTGCTTCGGGATCCGGGTCCGAGCGCACCCCCTGCAGACGTCCGGGGAGGAGCAATGTCGGTGCCCTTCGGTCTCCCCCACCCGAGGACTTCTTGGATCGGCGCTGGGCTCCCCTGCCGTGTGCTCGGAGGCGCCAGGGAGGGTGGTCCAGCGCCGATGCGAGAAATCCACGAGGAGCTCCGAAGGTTTGGGCTTTGTACTGTTTCTCTTTCTCTGCTAATTCTAAGTCGGGCCTGTCCCTCTACGGGAGGACTAGTCAAGAATAGTCAACGGGGGCGAATTTTGGATTATGTTTGAGCATTTTGGGTTATTTTTGACTATTTCTAATTTTCCCCCGAGGGAACGCCCACCCAGGCAAGAGGTCGACCGAGGCGATCTGGTCTGGCATTCGAGTGTGCCGGTGCAGTCCGCAGTCGGTTCCGCGACTCGATGTGTGTTTGAGCCTTTTTTTGTTGTACCCTCTCCCGCCCCCCCCCTACCGTTAAGTCGGGCTTCCCTCTACAGGAGGAATGTTCAAACATAGTCAAAATATAATCTGGGGGCGATTCTTCTACTACTTCTAAATTTTTGGGGGGAATTTGTTGGGGCATTAAAAAAATGAATCGTCCAAAATCCGCCTGCAGGGGGACAGGTCCGACTTAACCCTACCGTAACGCTCCCCCCCATCAGTGCGCCCCCAGCACTGGCGCCGTGCGTTCATGCACCACAGTCTCGCAGCAAGGTGCGGTCGCAGCCCGTGCGTTTCCTCGCAGGCTACCCAGACCTCCTCGCGTAGTTTTTTCGCTACTTTCGGCCTCCCGGGGCCCTCACCGGGCCTCGGGACCGTCAAATAACGATTCAGAATGAAAAAACTGTCCTGGGGAAGGGGTCCAGACCTCTGGGGGTCGACGCTGTGAAAAAATCACGACGTGGGGGGTCTGGGTATTGTGGCGCTCGCAGGCTACTTGCTCCTGTGGCGCTTGTGCGCTGCTGTGGCGCGGTGCTCGCAGACATGCTTCGGATGCTTCGGTTCTCGCAGGCATGCCTGGCGCTCGCAGGGTATTGTGGTTCTCGCAGGTTGTTCTGGCATTCATATGTCGCACCCTTCACCGGCCATTGTGGTCCCAAATGGGTCCAGCATCTTGTCGTGCATGCGCGTGATGCCCGCAGGCTCTTGCGCCACTCGGCGGTCGCGGGCAAGTAGCGGTGCTCTCAGGCATTTGCGATGCGCGTAGGAGAAGGATCAAGAGGAGGAGAATGACGTCGACGAGGACGAGGAAGGAGGAGGGAGGTAAGGAGCACACCGCTTTAATGCCACGTGGAGGCAGCGACGCCTTCGTAGGCATGTGCTCGCCAGATCTCCTCTTCGCCCTCGTCACCCTCGTCGTTTTTCGCCGTCGTCGTCGTCGTCGTCGTTGTCGCTCGGTGTCGCTCGCAGTCGCTCGATCGTCGTTGTCGAACGCCTTCGAAGGCCTTCGCGGCCTCCAGAGGCCTTCGGAGGATCTCTGGAGGGTTTCTGCCTGGGAGGGCTCTGGAGACCTCCGCACACCTGTGGATGCCTCCAGGCGTCGCTCGTCGTAGTCGCTGGTCGACGCCGTCGTCGTCGTCGTCGTCGTCGTCGTCGTCGTCGTCGTCGTCGTCGTCCTCGTCCTCGTCCTCGTCGTCGTCGTCCTCGTCCTCGTCCTCGTCCTCATCCTCATCCTCGTCCTCGTCCTCGTCCTCGTCTTCGTCCTCGTCCTCGTCCTCGTCGCTCGTGGCTCGTCGTTCGTCGCTGTCGTCGTCGCCATCGTCGCCGTCATCTTCGTTGTCGCTCGCCGTCGCTTGCCGTCGCTCGTCGTCGTCGAACGCCTTCGAAGGCCTTCGATGGCCTCCAGAAGTGCTCGGAGGACTTCCGGTGGTTTTCTCCGAGGCCTCCAGGGGCCTTTGGTAGGAGGCCTCCAGAGGGTATCGGAGACCTCCAGAGACATCTGCGATGCATCTGGGCGTCGCTTCTCGTCGTCGTCGTTGTCGTCGCTTGTCCTCGTCGTCGTGGTCGCTCTTCGTCTTAGTCGTCCTCGTCCGCGTCCTTGTCCTCGTCCTCGTCCTCGTCGTCCTCGTTCTCGTCGCTTGTCGCTCGTTGTCGCCGTCGTGCATGTGGCACGGCGGGGGGGAGGGCGTTACGTTACACCCCACTGCGCCCCCCCATAGCGCCCGTTACCGACGCGAATATACAAACGCGCTCTTCTGCGGGGAACTTCCGTTTCTGTTTGGACGTCGAGTTGCGATCCCGCCGCCCGGGTCCACACGGCATGCGGCCTCATGCGCGCATGGAGTGCCTTCGGAAGCTTTCACTGGCGTTTTGCTAAAGGGTGTTTTGTCGTTTTGTCAATCCTTGAAAATGGGGTCGGGGTGTCGCGAGGCATCGCCAGTGCATCGGCGAAGCGTCGCGAGCTGGCTGGAGCCCGACCTTCTCCGCCAGTTCTGCCCATCCCCCCCCTGCGCTCCCCGAAAGCTGGAGGCCTTCCTAATCGGGCTGGCACAATTGGAGTCGTAACAATCGCACCGCCTGGCCGATGCCCTGGCGACGCATCGGCGGCGACGTCGTGATTTTTGTTCACATTGTCGACCCCACCGTGACTTCGGATCCGCCAAACGTTGGCTGATCTTCGGATGTAAACGTGCGTCGACGGTGCGAAAAAGCGGGCCAGAAACTTCCGCCTCGGAAGAGTAGGAAGGATTTTTTTGCAAAGGTACGACGGAAACATTGACGGCAAAGCAGGGTGGAAATCGACGTCAAAGGAGCTTGAACAGTAGGGCGGACATTTCCGCCCTACTTGCAAAATCGCCCAGAGCACCGCGGATCGGAAGTCAGGGGAGGCGGGAAGGGAGGCGGGGGGGGAGCGCGCACACGGGGCCGCTCTGTGCCCCGTGCCCTGCCGAGGACGACGGCCGGCGGCAGACGCCTGCGCGGCCGCCGCGTCAGGAAGAGCCCCAAGGACATGACCGAGAGGGAGATGGCGCCGGGGGGGGGGGACGAACACAGATGGCGCCCTCCAGCCTCCGAGGACGGAGGAAGGCACCAGCTCGTTCCCTCCGGCGATCGCAAGCATGGATCGAGGAGGGCGTGGACTAGCGACGGGCCCCGCTTCCAGGGGAAGTCGCGGATCTCCGCCGCCGAACGGGGCGGCACCGGCCGCATCTTGGCGAGGGCACCTCTCCCAATCCATGGATTTGGCGGCCGCGCGCCAGATCCATGGATCGCCAATCGATGTTTGCGCGCTCCCGACTCTCGGCGGGAGGTGGCGGAAGGGCGGCGGAAGCAGGGCGAGGCGGGGATGAAGGTCCTCGCCCCTGCGTCCGAGGGCCCTGCCGTGGGCCGTCCTTGTCTCTTGATGTTCTGATTCGCTCGGTTCGTCGAGTGCGGCCTGAGTGCCCACTAGAGGGTGGAGCTTCAGCTGCTCCTCTCGAAGAAGGAAACACCACATAAACATAAGCTTCTGGCGCTCCGCGAGGATTTCTTGGATCTGCGCCTGGGCCCTCCGGCGGCGCCTCCGGCGCCGCCCCTGGCGCGCTCCGCGCGCCAGGGAGGGGGGTCCAGCGCGAATCCAAGAAATCCGCGCGGAGCGCCAAAACTTGATGCTTATGTGGTTTGTCCTTCTGCTGTCCTCACAGAGCCACCTCAACAGGGGGCAGGAGTGCGTGCGGGGCGGGGCCGGGGCAACTTCGTGGACCTTGCCTCTCCACGCACCCTCGCTGCAGGGCGTCCGATCTGGTTTTGCGGTTGCGCCCGGCATCGGTACACATTGTTCATTTCTAATTCTTCGAAAGTCATGAACAATTTTTGGGGGGCAAGGTCCTTTCATTTCTAATTGTTCTATCCTGGGCCTCTTCCTGGCCACTAGGGGGCCAGAAACAATTAGAAACGAGCACAAGTAGAAATGAGCACGATTAGAAACGAACGTAGGCACCGAAGCCCGCCACGAAACTTCCAGTGACCGATTCGGGAGCAGTACTGGGGAGATCGAGGAAGCAGAACGAGGGCGGATCCGCCGGCGGAAGGCTGGTGGAAGCAAGGGATGTCCTTCCAGATTGCACTTCTCTTGGTTCAGGGTTGCCGGTGCCCGCCAGTTGGTGCCGAATTGTCCTTGTCGATTTCGGCCCCCGGGGGGCCCGTTTCGGTCCGGCCCCCGGGGCGGTCGAAAGTCATTTGCTGGTGGGGGAGCTGGCCAGCATCGACCCCAGGAGAGGTCCAGGGACCCGTTTTGAGCGGATTTCGGCGTCCAGATCAGACGGGAGCATCATTCTAGAAGCCTCGTTGGAAATAACTTGACACGCCGTTCGAAATCGAAGCGCTCGATAGTTCGGACGCTTGTCAGAAAATGCGTTGTTCAATGCTGTGTGGGCACAGCCGGATTTCGGACACCCCTGCGTCTGGGCCAACCATTTCATGCCAGCATTGAAGTAGTGCCGATCACACAAGCACCGAAAACGATAACCAGCAGTGTATGTTGCACGAGTCCTGTAATACCGTTGCCCCTCCTCGTTTTCGCCTTTTCGGGCCTCCGGGGGGATGCCCTCGTCACCACGGCTGGCTTCGCTTCGGAGTCCCGGTCACAACACCCCCAGGATAGATCCAGGGAGGGGCGGTCTCAGCACCCCCCCCAGAGCCCCGACGTCGTGCTTTTTTCACCGACGTCGACCCCCAGACGTCTGGACCCCTTCCCCGGGACCGGTTTTTCATCCCGAGTCGTTTCTTGACGGCCCCGAGGCTGGGTAAGGGCCCACGGGGGCCAGAGATTGAGAGAAGCCTCCCAGCGTGATTTTTTCTCAACGTGAGGGGGTTTATGGGTCTGGTTCCCCCAGGTCGAGTTCCTGAACCACGAGTGGGACGGCTACGTCGACGCCGACGAGTACGTGGACGCCGCCGTCGCGGGCAGCAGCCTGGGCAGTCAACGGAGGGGGCCCCCAAGCGGTGTGGTGACCACACCGTGTGGTGAACCTTTCGCGCGGAAGGTGCCGCCGCGAGCGGCCGTGGCAGCGCGGCACCTGCCGCGCGGAAGGTGCGGAAGGTGCAGGTTGATGGGTCACCGCAGGGTTTCGGAACTCGGGTCGTATTCCGAGGATGCCTCGGGCGACGGGGGCCTCCAGGGTCCCAACACCTTCTGGTGACGGGGCGTGCGGTGAGGTCTTCTAGTATTTCGAGGCACTCACCTGGTATGTCGCCACACCGGCTTGGGACCCCCGAAAGGAGGGGGGGGGGGGGCGGGGGGGGTAATTGTCGACCGCGCCCTCGAGCCGCACCGTCCGCGCCCTCCGCGCAGGCAGGTGCAGCGCAGTGAACCCCTTAGGATCACTAGGAATTCCCGGGGATTCCCGTGGGTTCCTTGGAACCCCACGGATGTTCTGGGATCCCTGCGCCGTCGCGGTCGCGGCGGCGGCCGCCGCCGAGGCCGCAGCAGCGGTCGCAGCGGCCGCAGTCGCGCGGAGGGTGCGGAAGGTGCAGCTCACATGATGGGCCTGTTTTCCACCACCACCACCACCACCATGAGCTGGAGGGGGAGGGGGTCCTCCTCCTCCTCCACCGCCTCCTCCTCCTCCTCCTCCTCCTCCTCCTCCTCCTCCTCCTCCTCCTCCTCCTCCTCCTCCTCCTCCTCCTCCTCCTCCTCCTCCCCTCCAACTGGTGGTGGTGGTGGTGGTGGTGGTGGTGGTGGGAAGCAGGCCCGTCATCAAAGGATCGCCCATGCATCGCCGATCGGGGCTCGGGCCCCCAGCCGTGCCCGGCCAGGAGCGTGCCACTGCGCCGACCTCTGCTGGCCACGGCTCTCGCCGATCCCAGGGCCGATCTCTCGCCGCCCTCCCAGCGCAAGTCGGGGCTGTCCCTCTACAGGAAGAATGTTCAAACATAGTTAAACATAGTCTGGGGATGATTATATATGTCTATATATACACATATATTATATAGATTTGGCCATTTGGGGGCATGTTATAACCATTTTTAATGTTTCGTCCAATACCCCCCTGTAGGAGGACAGGCCCGACTTAATCCCAGCGAAGCAGCACTCCCTTTCTGCTGAGGTCCGACCTCGAGAGCAAAAACACTTAGCGGGAATTCTTGTGCTTCCAGCGACGCCCACCCGAGAACGCATTGGCGTCACCCCAACATACTAATACTATGTGTGCGTCGCCCCCCCCCTGGGGGCGACGCGCGTACCGAGAAATCCTATAGTACATGCGTCGTGGCGGGCGCCTTCTGGCCACACCGCCCGGGAAACGATATACTACAATATGGGTCTACTATATGTTCGGGTCGGACGCGCGCCTCCAAGGAGGACATGTAGCACTAGTCTATCCCCGTGCGTCCCAACGCCAGCCGGGATCCCCAGGGAGCATGGGGCTCGCCGGCCGCGGTGTGCAGTCGTCGGTCGAAGGCGCGAGGCGGGACACCCAGGGAGCACCAGCACGCCCGGTGCCTGGTGGATGGAGGGGACAGGGTGTGCTGGGCGGGGCGGGAGCTTTTTCCTCGAAACCGAAGTCGGGCGTGTCCCTCTACAGACGGAGTGTTCAAAGTAGTCAAAAAATAGTATGTGGACGATGTTCTTTGTTTTGCTTGCCTCTTTTTGAATATCTGTTGATTATTTTTGACGGTTCGTCCAAAATCACCTTGTAGAGGGACACGCACGACTTACTCTTGCACCTGGCAATCGAAGAAGAAAAAAACACATAAACACAAACTTTTGGCGCTCCGCGCGGATTTCTTGGATCTTCGCCTGGCCCCCCCCCCCCCGGCGGCGGCTCCGGCGGCCCTGGCGCGCCCCGCGCGCCAGGCAGGGGGGCCCAGCGCGGATTCAAGAAATCCGCGCGAAGCGCCAACAGTTTATGCTTATGTGGTTTCTTCTTCTTATTATTTCTCTTATTATTCTTCTTCTTCTTCTTCTAGACAACTCGAAACGCCACACATTTATGTTTATGTGGCTTCCTCTTCTTCTAACTCAGACTGCTGGGCGGGGAGTCATGACCAGAGGCCCCAGCCCCACGCAGCTCTGCGGTTACGATGTTCCAGCCTACTTGTAGCCTTGATCGCCAGAAAGGCCTTTCTCGAGCACCAAGGGAGTACCGAAACGGGAGGGTTTTCACGTGTCGGGCCCTGGGCGGCGATACTCGTTCGACACCGTTTCGACCTTTGTCTGGGTGTTCGAAATGATTTCTGAGATGCGCTGCATAAGTACGACGGGAACAAGATAACTCCGCGGCATTCTTCAGGCCGCGGCGATCCGCGAGGGTCCCGCGGGGGGGAGGGGGATAGGGAGGGGGACGGGTGGGGGGGGGAGGGAGGGGGGAGGGGGAAGAGGGAGGGTGGGGGGGGGAAAAGGGGAGGGGGAGGGGAAGGGGGAATGGAGAAGAGAGGAGTAGAGAGGAGGGAGGCGGAGGAGAAGATGAAGAAAAGGAGGAGAGGAGTAGGCGGAGGAGGGAGGAGGGAAGAAAAGGAGGGAGGAGGAGAAGGAAGGAGGAGGAGGAGGAGGGAGGGAGGACAGTAGGAGGCAGGTTGGAGCCTAGACATGAGGAGGAGAGGAGGAGAGAGGAAGGAGGAGGGAGAGGAGGAGGAGGGCCCGAGGCCATACGAACGCCCCCTGTGCGAACGCAGGTCCGCGACGCCCGGGTCTCGCGATTGCGCCCTGCTTTCCAACCCACCCTTAAGTCGGGCCTGTCCTTCTACAGGAGGAATATTCGAAAATAGTCAAACATAGTGTGGGGACGATTATTCTAAAATATGTATAGATAGATATGCATATACACATATATATATATATATATATATATATATATATATGTACAGATATACATATGGATTGCTATCTGGGGGTATTTTGTTTTTGATAATTATTCAAGTTTTTCGCCCGCAACCCGCCTGTAGGGGGGGGGGCATGCCCGACCTAAACCCACCCCTGCAGGGGCGACCAAACCCTGAGATCCTGACGTCGCAGTCTTCTCACACCGCGCGTGTTCGCTTGGTGCCGAGGCCCAGGACCATCACAGGTCATTCTGGCACGCCTGGCAAGCCGACCCTTTCGGCGGCCCCATCGCCCCGCTCCGAGGCGTGGGCAGGCGGCCAGGGAGCCTCCAGGGCGCGGAGGGCCGTCACGGAAGGAACTCGTCACGCACAAGACACCCTTCGAGTCGTGAAGAAAGCACGACGGCAGGTTTTGCGCTATTTTCGTTATCTGGGGCCCCTTATCAATCCTCGGGATGAAATGCTGGTCCCGGGGAGTGGGTCCAGACCGCCGGGGGTCCACGTCATGAAAAAAACGCGACCTTGGGGGTCTGGGCGCAATGGGTCGTTGAGGCCGCGCCAGACCCTCCACCAGGAGGAGGAGGAGGAGGAGGAGGAGGAGGAGGAGGAGGAGGAGGAGGAGGAGGACGAGGAGGGGGAGGGGGAGGGGGAAGAGGAGAAGGATGGGGACGCGGAGGGGGAGGGGGAGGAGGAGGAGGAGGAGAGGAGGATTCCGTAGCCATTTTGGCTCAAGTCCGTAGCGTTTCGCTCAGGGACCGAGGCCTTTTTGGCGTGGGGGAGGCGCGCCCCTGCCAGTGATCCTGCGATCTCTTTTTCATTCGTTTGCTCACAGCCTACAGTCTGGCTACTGTAAGTTCTGCGGCTGTCAGGTCCCATGGGGCGCAATGGCGGAGGCAGGCAGCAGGCGTTCAGTGCGACCTGGACCTGCTGCAACAAGAAGTGCGGCTTCGGCAACAATTTCCCATGGCGTACGACGTGCTGGGCTTGTGGCAAGCCCAAAGGAGCGGTCCCTGCACCGGCTGTGCCGCGCCCTCCTGCTGGCGCTTGGGTTCGTCCTCCTCGGCTGCAGCCACAAGGAGGCTCACCTGGTGCTGGGCAAGGGCCTGGCGCAAGCGGCGGCAAGCTCACCCCTGAGCGCAAAGACGCATTGCTTGCCATGTCCGCCGAGCACTTCGAGGCCTGCAGCATCTGGCTGTCGCCTGGTCAGAAGGCGCACCTGCTGGGGCTGCGAGCCGTGCAGACAGGCGACCCGCTGGCCCTCAGTCGACAGGCCAAGCAGCAGCACGACACGCTCAAAGATCAGGTCGCCAAGGCCAAGAACGCCTGGGAGAAGTCTCAGGAGGTGCTGGCCAAGCAGCTGCAGAAGACGGCGGAGCTCAAGGCGAAGTTCATGGAGCTTGAGGCCAAGGAGCTCGAGGCGGCCCGCGCTGCGGCCAGCGCCTTCTCCGAGCTCGGGCGTGCCTCCAGGCCTCAGCCTGCTGACCATGCTGCATACCTTGTGGAGCAGCTGCGTGAGCTGGGGGTCGAGGCGGGCGTGGTCGACTCGATCAAGCAGGTCGCGGAGGCACGCCAGAAGGCCAAGAAGGATGAGGAGGAAGCGGCGGCTGCTAAAGCTCGTGCTGAGGCGGCAGATCGTCATCATGATGAGCGTGATGCTGGTGGTGCTGCTGCTGATACCAGCGACGCCGCAGGCGATCACGACCTCGACATGGATGCAGCCATCGGCAACCTCAAGCAGGGCGACTGGATGGACAAGCTCGTCAGCTCTGCAGGTGAGAGCGGCATCACTCGATCGCAGCTGGAGGCTGTGCTCGATGAGGCTGGTGCTGATTTCAAACGCAAGCGCCTTTAGCCGTGCGGCTAGATGCGCAATGGGGCCAAAGGCCCCGAGGTTTTGGAATATTGTCTCTGCCAATTACTGATCGCTCTGGGCTTGACATTTTCCTCTCCTCCCCTTCTGTGCTCCAGGCTCAGCTGGTCGGTGTGCAGGAAACGCGGGTGTTGGAGGTTGAAGCTTGTGAGCATAAACTCAGGCGACAAGGGTGGAGAGCCAAACTTTCGCCAGCCCGTCACACGGCTGGAGGCGGCATATCTGCTGGCATCATGCTTGCTGTGCCAAAGCATATCGGCCTGGCGCCGATTGAGAGCTTTCCGATCGACGTGCAGGTGGGGAGGATGATGGTTATGCATGTGGGAGGTCTCGTACCTGGGGGTTTCCTAGCGTGCACGCTCTATCTGCATCACTCTGTCGGACTTGCGCCAGCCAACTGGGATCTTCTCTGCAGGCTAGGCGCGCTGCTGAAAATGGCCAACATGCCGTTCCTCATCTTCGGGGACTTTAATCTCGAGCCCGACGTGCTCCAGCATTCAGGCTGGATTGATGCAATCGACGGTGCTGCCATATACACGGATGCTGGAACTTGTGCTCCAGCGCACAGGACCATCGATTTTTTCGTTGTCTCCCAGGCGTTTGCGGCGAACGCCTCGGTCTCACTGTTGGCAGAAGTGGAGATCACTCCACATATTCCAGTTAAGTTGAAGTTACCCACCTTGGACACTGTACCCTCGGTGCGCATGGCTATGGTTCCCCGCAGGTTCCCCAGAGAGTTGCCCATTGGTTGCCGTGGAGAGCCCAACTTAGCCAGGTGGGAGTTGGCGTCGGAGATGATGAGCAATGCTAGTCTATCTAAGTCGTGGCAAGTTTTCGTCTCGGCTGCCGAGCTTGAATGGTTAGAGGTGTATCAGATTCCCCCTGAGCTTTCGAAACCGTACCTTGGGCGAGGTGGTGATGTTCGTACTGGGTGGTGTCGACCGAGCCGGCCTGCTCCAGTTCCTTTTCCACGTCTGAGCCCTCAAGCTGTGTGGTGGAGAGCCTTGGCCCAGGTCCTCAAGACCCTCACGAGGCCCATCAGCGTTGCCCAGACCAAGCAAGTGCGGTGCAGGATCCGACATCTTCAGAGTTCGCCAGATGTTCCAGATTCGAATCTCGCTGTTTGTTTCCTGGAGGCCCTTGATCGGTTTCGCGTCTTTGATTACGTAGTCATGGACTATTTCGCCGCCGTCGCCAGCGACACCGCCGAGCGCCTGCACAAGCAGGCAACCCAGCTGAAGATAGTCAACTGGGACCGATGGGTTAAAACGCACTCGGTAGGTGGGGCTGCGGCGCTCTTCAAGTATGTGCAGCTGCCTGACCCTTGGCAGCCGTCCACCCTCGACTCCTTCACCCTCCGTCCCAACTCCAGCATGGGTGAAATGGATGAACTTGAAAGGGAGTGGAGCAAGTGGTGGCAGGTGGGGGTCGCGCAGCCCCCCGTGCACTGGCCAGAGGATCTCGGAGAGCGCCCGCCTCCCCCCACGGTCCCAGAGCTCAAGAAAGTGTTGATGTCCTTCCCGCTAGGCACTGGTTGTGGATACGACCAGGTCCCGCCTAGGAGTTTTCTGCACTTGCCCGACGTTGCGCTCGAGCTTCTGTGCGGCCTCATCGGGAAGATTGAGGAGCAGGCGGACTGGCCTCCCCTCACGAACAAGATTGTTTTTATTCTCAAAAGATTGGGAGGAGTCCGACCTCTGGGGCTGTTACACGTTCTCTGTCGGGTGCAGTCCAGGCTGAGAAGGCCCTTGATCAGGCAATGGCAAGTCAAGAACTATCGGAGTTTCTGGTGGGGTACTAAAGGAAAAAGCGCTGACATGTGTGTGTACATTCAGGCAGTGTGGGCGGAGTATTATCAGTCCAAGGGCCTGTCATCTGCTACGTTGCTGCTCGATTTGAAGAAAGCGTTTGAACTGGTCAAGCATCATCATCTTGTCCAAGCGGCCACTCGCACTGGATTTCCGTTGTGGCAACTGCGTTTGCTTGTGCAAGTCTATCGGTCGCCCCGCCTGCTTGATCTCCAAGGGACTGTCAGTAATCACATCACGGCGGAAACTACGATTATCCCTGGGTGTGGTTTTGCTACTGTTTTGCTGCAACTGGTTTTGCTGGGCCCCCTGGATGTTGTTCAGAAAGAGTTTCGGGCCATCTGTCTTTCCGTGGTTGTCGACGATTTTGCGTTGCAGAGATCGGGGGAACACGGCCGAGTAGTTGCTGATGTAGCTGGCGCTGGAGTGAAGCTTCAGTGCGAGCTTCAGCGTGTGGATCTACGGCTCGCTCTTGACAAGACGCGAGTTCTTGCTAGTGATTCTGATTTACGTGACCAGCTGTCCAGGAGGCTGGTATCGCTTAGGGCCCAGGGCGTGAACCATGAGCGCAACCTGGGGGTTGACTACAGTTCAGGTCGGTTTCTCAGGAGGGCCACCAGGACGGGCAGAATCAAGGTCGCCAAACCCAAGCTCAAGAGAATGAAACATCTCCAGGGAGGCATGGCCAGGCGGAAAACCATGGCCATCATGGCCAGGGCGGCCCTGGAGACTTCGGTTGCTTTTGGGACCTCCGTTCAGGGTACTGCCTCTAAGGAGCTGGACGTGTTGCGATCCCAGGCCGCTGCGGCGCTCGACGCCAAGACCAGCGGCAAGAGCCGCACTCTCGCTCTTGCGCTCGCGCCGCAGGCCAACTACGACCCGATTTGGAGGGCTACTCTGGAGCCGATCAAAGCTTTCAGCTCTGTTCTTTGGGCGGCGCGCGTGCCATGTCATGTTTTAGAGCATGGCCTTGAGGCCGCTAGATTCGCGTTGTCTGGGAAGGACCAAATGTGGCCGCAAGTTCGGGGCCCCCTGGGAGCCCTCTTCGCTACGCTCGCCAGAGTCGGGATCGTCGTCGTTGAGCCCCTGGTCTGGAAGTTGCCTGACGGTCTGGAGCTGAAACTCGAGTACATTTGCCCCAGGGTCCTACTGCACTGCTGTGCGCATGCGGTGCGCCACTGGGTTAACCTGCAGATTTCGGAGCACCTCCAGATGCCCGTGTTCCGTACTGGGTTCTGGGATGGGCCTCTGAAGTACCTCCTGAGCGCCAAGGGGAACCTCACTTGGCAGCAGCGTGGCTACCTCAGGAGTGCTATCATTGGAGCTCAGTGGCCCCAAGATCGGCAATTTCAACAAGGATGGATTGACTCCCCGAGTTGCCTTGCATGCCATGAGGCCCTTGGGTCCCTCGTGCATCGGCACGCTGTTTGCAAGAGCATGCTTGAGGCAATAGGAGAGCCACTCCCTGATGCAATCAGACTCATGCTCCCGCATGCGGACCAGAATGACCTGGCGCGCCTGTTGCTGGAGCGTGTGCTCGTCCCGCTCCCCAAGGCCCCTCAGGCAGTGCTGCTGACGCCGTCGGAGCCCTGTGTGGAATGGCACGGGGATGCGCAACAGCTCACAGGGGATCTTTATCTTGATGGCTCACTGTTTACTGATTATCCACATCGCGGGACTGCTGCATGGGCAGTTGTTGCGCTGGCCGCCGACACTGACACGGCTGTCTGCACCATCACAGGTCTCCTGCCCTACCCGCTGCAGGACATAGACGGTGCCGAGCTGTATGCCCTGTTCGCAGTGCTCAGATTCGCGGTGCCCCCTGTTGTCGTGCACACGGATTCCGATTTCGTTTGGAAAGGCTACAATATCCGTGGACCCGCCGACACCACGTCGGCGTCGGCGGCTTGGGCCTGTCTTTGGAAGCTCGTTTGGCACAAAGTCGATGACTGGGGGGGTACCCCCCCTGAGGTAAAGAAAGTGGAAGCCCACGTGACAGACTTTCTGGTTGCGGAGGGGAGGTATAAGCTTCGAGACAAACTTGGTAATGATGCCGCCGACGGTGCTGCGAACAGTCGTGCTCGAGTCCTGCGGCCCGATCCCCAGTTTCTGAAGCTTACGTTGTTGCAGAAGAGAATGGTCAGTCTTACGGGGAAATGGGCCGCCAGGGCGGGTGAGGCCATTGCATCTGTAGACTGTTTGCACCGCCAGCGCTCTGCACGTTCTGCCCCCTCCCTAATCATTGTCAAGCCAGAGCCGCCCACCTTAGAGCAAAGGATCCAGCAGGCTCAGGTTTCTCTGAAGGCCGCTGGGTCTAAGCATCATCGTGTGGCCTCGCTGTTCGTGGGCGAAACCCAGGTATTTTGTTGCACTCACTGCGCTGCATGCACCACCCAGCGCGTGGTGTCTCTTGCGAGTGAGTGCCAGCCCCGTCATCTTTCGAAGGATCGTCGCCTTATCCTGGAACGATTGAGACGGGGCGAGTACTGTTTAGCCAAGAGCGTTCTGAGGTATGCAGGTTATCGCCTGCTCCCAGAGCCCTAGTCCTTGTCAAGTGGGGGGCGCGGTGCGAGTGGGGACTGCCCGGCGTTGCGCCGTTAGTGACCCTCGCACCGTTGCTCCCCTGCCCCGCGCACGGCGCGGAGTGTGTCCGATGGGCGCGGCTAATGGCGGTTGCAAGGTGCGCCCCTAGCCGCGTTCGAGGTCCTGCTGAGGCACCA
>CAUYUJ010016930.1:2500-22500 GCA_963575745.1 Prorocentrum cordatum
GGAGGCCCAGTGGAGGCAAGACACCTTGAGCACCATTACATGTTACAATTTGTTCTGCCTGTCAGCTGCTGTTCCAAGGAGGCCACAAGAAGCCCTGAAGACGCCCCAAGCAGATGGACGACGCCCCCAAGATGGCGTACTAACTCCTGAGAGCGCCCCAAGAGAGCCCGAGATCGCCCAAGACGGCGTCAAGGCAGCCCAGGACGGGCTCAAGGATGCCCCGATGGGCCCCTGAGACGGCCAAGTCATCCTTCAAAGCGAGTCGACGATCCCAGACGGCGGCAATACCCTCTAAGATGGTCCGAATGAGGTGAAGCAATCTCCTGGGAAGCTTAAGGAGGCTCCAGAGGAACACACCATGAAGCTCCTGATACGCCCCGCGCCCACGATGACACAAGGTGCGGCCATGTGGGCCACGGGGATCTCGGCTGCCTCACGCGACGGCCTGTCCTCCTCTGGAGACGCTAGCTGCTGCGCGCTACTGCCCACTGCACTCTGGGGAAAGAGTACACGTGTTGCAGCTTTCCGAGCCCTGCTGAAGACAACGCTCACGACCTGACTGCGACGTCTCGAGCACGCGGAGGATAGAGGCGTGTTACATGTGTCGTCCCTCTGGTGGGTTCTCGAAAGGTCGAATGCTGCATTCGCATGGTGGCGTTACTTGACGCAAGCACGAGTATTACGTAGTCACTAGACAAAGGTTGGAATGCCCGTGCATGCCCTTGCTACTGCCCAGCCTCTCCTGCTCCTGCTCTCGCTCCTCGCCATCCTCGTCGTTCATTCCTCCTCATGCTGCTCATCCATCAATGCCTCCTGCTCCTCCGCCCTCCTTCGGTGGAGGGTTGAGGTTGTCGGTGAAACGACGCGGCTCGTGAACGTGAGCGTGTGAGTCGTCGGCGGCGTGCGGGCAAATCTTCGCTCTGACGAAGCGCATGGCCGCGTGTCCTTTGCATGAGGCGGCCTTCTCAATTTGACAAATTTTGCCCGCTTGGGCTGTCAAGTACCGCTCCAATCACATGGATGCCCCCATGGAGTCACGTACTGCCGCCGTAGCCGATCGTGAGCCACCACGACGCGAGTCAACAGTAGAGTACCTCGAGCAGCTCAACCGCATGACATGCGTAGTGCACCCGAGTGGCAAAGTTCAACGAGCTCTTGGCGTCACACCGCAACGAACGGCGCTGCACCATGTGTGCATGTGACTGGAACCCGATCTGCTTCAAGGGAAGCCAGAGCAAGGTACAGACCTCCGAAGTAGGGAGCCCACAAAGGACGTACGCGCCCAACTATGTACATGAACACGGCCCCTTGACCCGCGAGACCGGCCGCGTGATACGAATATTCGCGCAATGCGAAATCTCGAAAACAGCGTGGATTCATGTACGTGTACGTCCTTCTTTCGCTCCTGACGAAGTTGCACTTCTGCCACCTCTACCCGGGAATCGAGATGCCCTACCAGGGCTGCGGGGCTCGGCTGGAGACGACGGACGGGCGGAGGTGCGGGCGTCCACGAACGCTGCACGGCCACAGCTACGCCACAAGGTCCATTAGGAGAGGAGGCTCGAGCGCAAACGTACAGAAACCCGCCGCGAGCGACGCCTTTCCTCAACGGTCAGCCCGTCGCAAGCGCCGATCTGTTCGAAACATAAGCTCGGCGTGCAAAGGCCTCCTGGATGGGGTCGAAGATGGGGCCGGAGCATCGCGCCGCATCGGCGATACCTACATCGGCGATGCGGCTCGATGCGGAACCCGACTTTCTTCACGCGGACGCCGCCGATACATTGCCGACATCGCCGACGCATCGAAGGCGCATCGCCGATGCATCGCCGAGGAGACGCTGGGCGTGGACTGCGAGGGCGTGGCGTTGGGGCGCCGGCGCTTCGGCCGGCCCAGAAGTCGGCGGCGGACCCAGGGGGGAACTGAGGAGGAGAGGGCCTTCTCAGAAGTCTCGGGAGTCCCCAGGCCTCCTGAGAAGCCTTCGACGCCTTCCCCGAAGACGCAGGACAACTTCTCTAAAGGCGCGGGGACTTCTGAGAGAAGCTCCGCCGCCCTCTGAAAAGGCCCCCTCCGTGTCACCTCCCCCCCCCTCGCTCGCCGCCGAATTTTTTTTCCGGGCATAACTCGAATTTCCGGCGGCCGTCCAGGACGATCCGGGCGCCCCCGCAACGCCCTCGGCGAGGCGCAGCCGCTGGAACGCAGCCCGAAGGGCAGAAGACCGCCGAGAAACAACGACGACGCCGGCAAACCCCGACCGTCGCAGTTCCCCTCCTCGCCCGCCGCCGACGGAAGGCAAGCCAACGCCCCGCACGGAATCGTCGTGGCCGCTGGCCGCCCGGAACCTCCCTGCCGCAACGATGGCCCCCCGCGTTGGCGCCGCGGCGCCGCGGGCCACTGCGCGAGCTCCGCCTCGCAGGGTCTGGGCTGGGGGGCCCGTGCAAGCTGGCCGCCGCCACTCGCGCGGGAAGCCCTGGAGAGCAGGACCCGGGGGCGAGGGGGGGAGGGCCCCGCCCGTGCGGACAACGGGGGGAGCGGACTTACCGAGGATTTGCCACGAGGATGTGCTAAGGATTTGCAAGGTTTGTCGCCCTTTTCGAAAGTTTCTCTTCCAAGGATTTACCCAGGTTTTTTTTTCTACATTTGCTGAAAAGGATTTGCAAGGCTTTTTCGCCCTTTTGAAAACAAGATTCACCAAAGGTGTGCCACTACTTCAGTCCTGCCTCTGCCGTGCAAAAGGGCCCTGCTGGGCCATGGGGGACAACCCCCCCAATGGCCACCCGTGGTCGGGATGCCCTAGCACGGAACGCCCGCGCAGCGCCCGACGCCGCGCGCCGGCGCCGAGGAGCAGGAGGAGGAGGAGGAGGAGGAGGATGACGAGGACCAGTGCAAACCCAAGAGTCATCAGAGATGTTGGCCTCCAATCTCCTTCTTCACAGGCCCCTACAAAGGTTCATTTACACAGAAGGAACTGCTTCGTTTGAGTTCAACCATTGGAACCCCAGACGCATGCCAAAACATCGTTCTCGGGATTCCAGCGCCACGGAACAACCTGACAGTTGCGTCTTGACGATCGTGCATCGCGCCAGAACCAACGTAACTTCTGCGCCCTCATAATCCTGATTCCTTCGAAAACACCATTTCTGCTACGCTGATCATGGGAATCCGTGAAAAGGTTGCAAAGGTTTGAAGCGAATGTGCGCGGCGCTACGGCGAGAGCCACATTTTGAAAACGGCCCGCCCTCAATCCGTGAAACCCCTGCAAAAATTTAAAACGAATGTGCGCGGCGCTAAAGCGAGAGCCACATTTTGAAAAAGAGCCGCTCTCAATCCGTGAAGCTCCTGCAACATTTTAAGAAGAATGTGCGCGTTCCAAATGTTGAACACGAATGTGCGGGCGCTGAAGCGAAATCAGCATTTTTGAAAACCACCCGCCCTCAATCCGAGAAGCCCTTGTAAGTGTTTGAAGTGTGCTCGGCGCTAAAGCGAATCACATGTTGAAAACCACCCGCCCTCTATCTGTGATACTGCTATCAATTTTGAAATTTCAGGATCTTAAATGGTGAAGAAGTCTCAGGCGAAATGCCCGGAAACACTGGCCGCGGGGTGCGACAGGAAGAAATTATGTAAAAAGACTGGAGGAAATGGACAGTAGGAGGAGGAAACGGAAGAGGAGGGAAAAGGGTTCTCGGAGAGGGCTAACGGAGAAGGAGGAGGGAGGAGGGAGGAGGGCGGAGGGAAGAGGGGGACGAAGGAGGGAGGAGGAGGAGGAGGAGCAGGAGGAGGAGGAAGAAGAGGAAGAGATGGGGCTGAACGGGCCGCCCGCGTTTCTGGACTTTGGCTCCTGCGGGAAGCTCGAAGCTTGAGGTCACGCGCCCTCGGACCTTGCAGAGCTGAGGCCGTCGTGCCGTGACTCAAGCAACGATTTCTGTGTGCATACGGCGGCTTTCGGAAACCCTGAGCCCAAAAACATGTTCATATCTATTTATACCAACACCCCGCAATTGCGGATAAGATTGATGGGGGCGGCGGGGACGTCGGCAGTCCACGAGGCCCCGGAGAGAAAAAAAAAACGCAAACGCCTACGTACTTTCTACACATTTTACAACGAGCTCGCCGAAGGCGCAGCTTTTTCCGTTGAGACAATGCTGGTCGGTCGCAGGCGGGTAGCGGGTGGGTCGCGGGCCGGGTTGCGGGTGGGTCGTGGGTGGTTCGCGGGCGGGTCGCGGGTCGTGGGCGGGCGGGTGGGTCGCAGGTGGGTCACGGGGCGGGTCGCGGGGCGGGTCGCGGGTGGGTCGCTGGGTGGGTCGCGGGGTGGGTCGCGGGATGGTTCGCGGGGTGGGTCGCAGGTGGGTCGCGGGTTGGTCGCGGGGCGGGTCGCGGGTGGGTCGCGGGTGGGTCGCGGGGCGGGTCGCGGGTGGGTCGCGTGTGGGTCGCGGGGTGGGTCGCGGGTGGGTCGCGGGGCGGGCCGCGGGTGGGGCGACGCCAAGCATCAACCGCAAACTAACAACACACAAAGTAGCAAACAAACAAACACGCCAACACACAAACAAACACAAAAACACGAACGCGAACGCTGGCACTAACACGAACATAAACACAACATCGACGACAACAACACCACCAACAAAACCAACGCCAACAACACCGACAACATCAACACCAATACCAACAACACCAGCACCGACAACACCACCACCGACAACAATAACACAACCGCCACCAACAACAGCAACACCAACACCAACGACAACAACACCAAAGAAATAACAGCAACACCAACACCACATACATCAGCAGTAACGGCAACGCCACCAACAACAACAACAACAACAACAACAACAACGACGAACCAACAACCGACCAACAACAATAACAGCAACGCCAACAAAAAACAATCATTTCATTGCTGTTCGCAGTTATATGCTCGCGTGCCGTTCAAAACGTATATCCCAAACGCTGGGTACCCGCCCTCTTCGTCTTCGACCGTGCCCCCTCTTTTGGGGGTATATTCGTTCCCCGCCACGCGTGGCTCGTGAAGCCCTTGAAAACGCAGGGTAACAGATAGCGGGAGGGAATGAGGACGAAGGGATCGGAGGAAGGGAGGGGAGAGAGCCTGAAGGAGGGAGGACGATGATTTGCGCTGTGAATGGCGATTCAACTTGCGCCATGGCTTGCGCCAGCCACTCCAGCACAGGTTAACAATCCTGAAGAAGAAGCGGGATGTTGGGAGAGCGGGGCGGAAGGATAGTGAGAACTGCAACCGTGTCGAAAGGAGCGCGGAAACCACAAGTGAGAGCGCGATTGTTCAAACAATTGCGAGGAAGTATCAAGCGGGATCCGCGCTCCAGCGGTAAATTGCAAGAAGTCCCAAGCGACAGCGCGATTCTTCAATACATTGTGCGGCAGTATCAAGCGGGGGCCGTTGTTCTTGTAACCATGGGGCCAACGAGCGGCAGTATCAAGCGGGGGCCGTTGTTCTTGTAACCATGGGGCCAACGACACAGTTTGACCCTCAAGATTGTCCCTGATAAAAAACTGGGTGCGAGCCCCGGGAAGGGCACTTCAAGAGGAAAAAACAATGTGCACTGGACGGGGGGATCAACAGTAATTATTCAAACATGAGAGTACAACAACAACAACAACAACAACAACAACAACAACAACAACAACAGTTGCGTGTGGTCTCAAGGACAGTCCAAGAACACAGGCCTCAATCAGGCTCGGAGGCTTCATCCTCCCAAGAATCACCGCCACTGTCAGCTTTGCGGCCTCTCTCAGTGGAGATTCGCCCAAACTCTGCCACCCAGTCTAAATCAGATTCAACAAGCCCGAAGCAAAAAACAACAACAACAACAACAACAACAACAACAACAACAACAACAACAACAACAACAACAACAACAACAACAACAACAACAACAACAACAACAACAACAACAACAACAACAACAACAACAACGACGACGACGAGAATCCGCATCGCGGAATCCCACTCCAGCCACACACCCAGGGACAGTGAACGACCGCTCGGCACCCTCGCTCTGACTTGTTTTTCCTCGCTCGCTGCACAAAGGCGTCTTCAACAAACACTGGCTAATCCAAAAACGTTCCTCTCTTGGGAGGTCGACTTTTAGCTCCACACGCAAGCCACACTGCCCCCTCTCGTCCACAGCTCTGGAGGCCTAGCGTCGGGCTAGTAACACTACCTACCCTGCCGAATCAGATCGGGCATCGGCGCGATCGAACTGTTCGAGATCGGAGCCCCTGAAATGCACGAGACGAAACGTTAGGAGGCAACTGCTGGGAGGTTTTCGTCGGAAAGATTAAGGAGGATCAAGCCCCATTTGGGGGCTATTACGCCGGAGTGGGCCTCGGAGTAAGCGGGATTAAACCGGATTAAGCGGGATTAAGCCAAATTAAGCGGGATTAAGCGGGATTAAGCCGGATTTCGGACCAGGGCAAGATCAGAATTTGACCTCCCAGGAGTTGCATCCGAAGAAACGAGACCGAGAGGAAGGACCAGGAGAGCCCAGGACTCTTAGCTCCGCCGGCCTCCGCCGAGCCTCCGCCGGGCGGAGCCGCCGCCGTCTTCCTTCCGCCGCCCTCCGCCGAGGAGGAGCTGACGAGCCCCTCGCTCGTCGACGGCCCGGCCCTCTTTGGAACGCCCCATCTTTGGGCGTGGCTTAATGGGGGGGTCATAAATGGGGGGGTCAGAAACGGTCCCTTTTCGTGCCCCTTTCGGGCCCCTCTGGAGTCCCAGGGGGCTCGTTTAGGTACCGTTTGGGTACCTTTTCGGACCACCCTCGCCACCCCCCTATTTATGACCCCTCCATTACGCAACGCCCAACATCTGTCGGTGGCTCGCCGTGGCTGGGCCGGGTGTGGTGTCCGCCTGGCCCATTTCCAGGCTCGTGGGCCTCGGGAGGCTCACCCACGGCGTCCCTCGGACCTCCACGCTGCAGGCGGGAAAGTCGCTCCAGACAAGAAGGGTCGAGACACTCCGGTGCCCGGGAGAAAATGGCTACATGAGGGTGTCGGCGTTCACGTGTAGCTGACATGTGGGCGGGCTGGTCGTGGCAGACGTGTCAGAGTTAGCGCGCCCTCACTTGGTTCCTCTCGTGGAAGAAGCTGATACGTCGGCCTGGGCTGGCCCTTGGACTCGCAAATCAATCGTGAGTCGCTGGGTCTGAGGTGGGCGTCTGGTGATTCGCCGACTGGTGAGTGGTTTTGGCATAGAGGTGCTAGCACTCCGATGCCGAGCCATCGGCCACCGTGCCACCGTGCCTTACTGGCACGCTGAGAGGTGGTAGACTGCCAAAAGGTGTCTGGTAGGGCTTCCGCGAGTCTCCTCAGGGGCCCCACACCCCTCTCGACGCGCTTCGCTGCGCGCGCCGGCCCTCCCTCCTGAGACTCCCTGGGCGGGCCGACGCCTCCTCTCGGGATCTCCCGAGCTCTCCAGGGCTTCCGAGACGGCGCAAGAGAACTCCACACTGCCTTCTGAGGTACACGGCAGCCCCGAAGAAGCGCCCAAGAGGTCCCCGGCTGCTGCTTAGAGGCTCCATGACATCCCCAAGCCGCTCTCCAGGAGGGCCTTGAGAGGCCCCGAACATTCGTTTCCAATATATGATTTTCACGGTTGACCGATTTCTGCTGATTTCCAGTCGAAGTCCTGTGCACTTGCGGTCTTCGAGGGCCCAGCTGGGCCGCTGAGGGACCCCGGGAGGGGGGGCCCCCAGTAGGCCCAGGTCGGCCCAAAGAAAGCCCCAAGCTGGTCTTCAGAGGGACCTAAAACGGCCTAAGAGGGGAGGGCCCCAAGACGGCCCAAAGATCCCGACGGCCACGAGAGCCCAAGACGGCTCAGTAGGGCCCCAACACGGCCGAAGGGCCCCCCAGGGACCCCCAAGACTGCTCAATGTGAGCCCAAGACAGCCACACGACGGCCCGAATGGTTCCCATGAGGTCTGATCAAGAAGTGGAGACGAAAGGTGTCCGATCTTACGCCTTCTGGGCGATGCTCGAAGCGTCGCTATACAGTGCTTCGCTGGCACGGTGGTGAGATTTGCCGCAGGCACTTGGATTTAACGTAGGACGTGCGTCATTGTGTGGCGCTGATTGTTCGACGTCGTGTTGGCATGGGCCGTTCGGCCTTGATCCAGAAATCGGCAGTCCAGGCCAGCTTGAAGGAGGTGGAGGAAGCGTTGCGAGCGCGTGCTTGGCTGCGTCTGGGCAGTGGCTGCGGTCATGGCTATGACGCAGGCTAACATGCGATGGCGTGGACAATCTGATTCTGATTACTCCAGATTTCGAAATAAAAGGGAGGGGGTCACAACCCTCCCAGACGAGAAGTTTTAGACCCCCCCCGTGGGAGAACCCTCCAAAACATCGTCCCCAGACCCCCCCAGGCCCTCCAAGATAGCCTGGAAGAGACCCCCCCCGAAATGAGACCCCCCTCTTTTTATTACAAAATCAGGAGTAACATGCGATGGCGTGGACAATCTGATTCTGATCATTTGAGCCACGACACCCGCGGGGACGAGTGACAGTGGAAGGAGAAATCATGGGAATTCGACCGGCCGTGCGTGCGCAGCCTGCGCATACGCGACGCACTAGACGTCGGGTATGCAAAGCATGCCACGTACAACGGGCGCGGTCTTGCGCCATGTGTTGTGGTGTTGGCGATAGCTGCGTACTCCAGATTTCGTAATAAAAGGGAGGGGGTCTGGACCCTCCAAGACAAGCCATTTCAGACCTCCCCCGTGGGAGAACCCTCCAAAACATCGTCCCCAGACCCCCCCGGCCCTCCAAGATAGCCTGGAAGAGACCCCCCCCGAAACGAGACCCCCCTCCCTTTATTACGAAATCTGGAGTAGCTGCATGCTCGATTGTGCAGAAGACCGTCAGAGCGCAGATTGACACTCTCTCAGAAAGTGCTGTGCGGCGGGTGCCGCCCTGCTCTCTGCCTGTTGCCCACACCGTGCGCGCGGCAACGGCGCTGCCGTCGACTCCGGCTCTGGCTGCTGGTGACCTTTGAGAACGACGATGTTGCGCCGTGCGCGCGCGCGCCGGAAGCCTCTGCGTTAGTGCACCGAGGAGGCGCCGCATCTGAGGCCGTCCAAGTCGCGCTGCGGCGTCGGGGGGCGAAGTGAGGACCCAGCGCGCGGGTCCGAGCGGTGGTGGTTGTGGCGGTTGCGACGTGCGCCATGAGGCTTCGCTGCGTAAGAGCTGACCTACTGGAAGGGTGGTATGTGTGGTATGTGTTGTCCTGGGGTGGCTCCTCCTCTCGTCGCCGTCGCGGTCGTCGCCCTCCTGCTGCGCCCGCTCCTCCTGCCCCCCTTCTCCGCCCGGCCTTCCATACACACAACATGTCCCACGCTGCATGGCAGTGCCTGGTGCGCGTTTATCAGGTGTCTCTGCTTCCCCGTCACCGCGTCGTAGATGATGACAGTGCCCTGCAGAATTTCGAGTCAAACGGCCAAGCGGGCAGCAGGGATAATAGTGAGGAAGTCAGGGCCCCGAGGGAGAGGGATGGAGCAGGGGACGGCGTCAGAAAGACGGGGCTTACCAGACGTAGCACCGCCCTCCTCCTCGTCCCCTGTTCCTCCTCTTCCTCGTATCGCTCTCCTGCGCATCACTCTCGCTCTTCTCCGCGCCCCCCCCCTCTCACTTCTCGTCCCTTCTCCTCCTGCTGGATGTGGGACGAGTGGGGGCAGGGCAGGAGCCAAGGCGGGAGGCAGGGCGGGCGGCGGAGTGCAACGAAGCACCCAACGGCGGCAATCGGGAGGAGCGGGGCGGCTGGAAGGCGGCTTGGACCGTTTCCGTTTCCCTTGACTCTATTTGCTGCCCCCTGCCGCTGCTCCTGCCAGAACGGGCTGTCACTGCAGGGGCATGAGAATGCAATCGAACACAAGGATATGAGCGCATCCCGTAAGAAACTGTACGTACCCTCACTGGCTGAAGTTCGCGAGGGTGAATCGTAAAATGATCGGGTCACGTTTCGGAATATGAATGTCAGAATTAGCCTGGCGAAGGACCCAACCATATGCAGTTGAGAGTACCGCAATTGTGAATATCTTCTTCGGTGGCGCTCCCTATGGGGCCACGAGCCGTATGAGGGGTGTGCCGAAATGCGTGGCAGTGTACACAAAACGAACGAAGACGATAGGTCCGAATATGAAAGCTTGAGCGCGTGCGAGTCGGATCGCGAGCGAGTCTGATTATGAATGAATCTGCGCGCGATTGATTCTATTCGCATGAATGCGTGCATGGATACGCCCAGTGTAAATGTATGTATACGACTGTGAACAGTTTGGGTCTGCGTGACTCTCGGTACTCGTGACTCTGAGCGTCGCCTCTGCAGGGGGCTTCCCTGGGAACCCCGACGGCAGCGCCCGCGCGCCGCGACGCCCATGTCGGCACGCCACACACCTGGTGTGCGGGACGCATGCGGACGGCAGCACTGGGGCCTTCGGTGGAGCTCCCTGTGGGGCCACGAAACGTGTGAGGGGTGTGCCGAAATGGGTGTGCGGGACGCATGCGGACGGCAGCCATGGGGCCTTCGGTGGAGCTCCCTATGGGGCCACGAAACGTGTGAGGGGTGTGCCGAAATGGGTGTGCGGGACGCATGCGGACGGCAGCACTGGGGCCTTCGGTGGAGCTCCCTGTGGGGCCGCCACCATGGGTGTGCGGGACGTGTGATGTGCCCGGGACATGTGGCAGCATGCCTTCCTTGGGGCCTTCGGTGGAGCTCCCTATGGGGCCACGAAACGTGTGAGGGGTGTGCCGAAATGGGTGTGCGGGACGCATGCGGACGGCAGCACTGGGGCCTTCGGTGGAGCTCCCTGTGGGGCCACGAAACGTGTGAGGGGTGTGCCGAAATGGGTGTGCGGGACGCATGCGGACGGCAGCCATGGGGCCTTCGGTGGAGCTCCCTATGGGGCCACGAAACGTGTGAGGGGTGTGCCGAAATGGGTGTGCGGGACGCATGCGGACGGCAGCACTGGGGCCTTCGGTGGAGCTCCCTATGGGGCCACGAAACGTGTGAGGGGTGTGCCGAAATGGGTGTGCGGGACGCATGCGGACGGCAGCACTGGGGCCTTCGGTGGAGCGGGGCCACGAAACGTGTGAGGGGTGTGCCGAAATGGGTGCGCATGCGGACGGCAGCCATGGGGCCTTCGGTGGGACGAAACGTGTGAGGGGTGTGCCGAAATGGGTGTGCGGGACGCATGCGGACGGCAGCACTGGGGCCTTCGGTGGAGCTCCCTGTGGGGCCACGAAACGTGTGAGGGGTGTGCCGAAATGGGTGTGCGGGACGCATGCGGACGGCAGCCATGGGGCCTTCGGTGGAGCTCCCTATGGGGCCACGAAACGTGTGAGGGGTGTGCCGAAATGGGTGTGCGGGACGCATGCGGACGGCAGCACTGGGGCCTTCGGTGGAGCTCCCTGTGGGGCCACGAAACGTGTGAGGGGTGTGCCGAAATGGGTGTGCGGGACGCATGCGGACGGCAGCCATGGGGCCTTCGGTGGAGCTCCCTATGGGGCCACGAAACGTGTGAGGGGTGTGCCGAAATGGGTGTGCGGGACGCATGCGGACGGCAGCACTGGGGCCTTCGGTGGAGCTCCCTGTGGGGCCACGAAACGTGTGAGGGGTGTGCCGAAATGGGTGTGCGGGACGCATGCGGACGGCAGCCATGGGGCCTTCGGTGGAGCTCCCTGGGGGCCACGAAACGTGTGAGGGGTGTGCCGAAATGGGTGTGCGGGACGCATGCGGACGGCAGCACTGGGGCCTTCGGTGGAGCTCCCTATGGGGCCACGAAACGTGTGAGGGGTGTGAGGAGGAGGAGGGGAGAGGAGGCGGAGGAGGAGAGGAGGAGGAGACGCGGGGCACCGTCTCTTCAAAACGAGGACCCAACACCACAGGATGGTTGGGAAAAAAACACAGCACGAACAAGCAACAACGCAGCAAAGCATCGAAGTGCGTACGAAAGCGACGCGGCAAGCAGGTGAGCAAGCGGCAAACAGGACGTCGCAGATCTCATCTGATGTCCCTCCTCCACTCTTCCCTTCCCTTCCCTCTCCTTCTTTCCCCTCCTCCTCCTCCTCCTCCTCCCCCTCCTCCTCCTCCTCCTCCTTCTCCTCCTCCTCCTCATTCCCTCCTCCTCCTCCTCATCATCCTCCGCATCTGGGCCGTGGCGACCGGTCGGGCGTTCGGTTGTGGTCTTCCGCGCACGACCACGGATCGGGCCTGGTCGGATCGGGACGAGGCTGCGCCCGTGGGGTGCGGGCGGCTGGGGTTGGCGGCATGGTCTTTCGGGCCGGACGAAAAGGGGGGGATTGGGAAAGGGGGCGTTACGAAATTTTCTGCATGCAGCTGATTTCGGCTTCACCGAGGGGCACATTCCTCGATACATGGACGCCTCCGGCGCCGGGAGGCGCCGGGAAAATCAGCTACGTGAGCTGATTCTCACCCCCCCCCCTTTGCTATCCCCCCCTTTCGCCCGATCCGAGTCTTGCTGGCTGGCTCACTGGGCTGACCGATGGGCTGGCCAGGGCGAGTGGCTTCGGCTGCGATGCGGGGCCGGCTGACCGAGCCCCTGGCCGTCCTCCTCTGGGGAGGAACGCATTTTTACTTCGCGGCCATGACCGACGTTATTGAAGGGGGGGAGGGGGGGGGAAGGCAGAGGGCATATCGTAGCGCCCCCCGCCCGACTGTGGTGTCGGACGCACTGCGGCAGCAGTGCCCGGGACGCGCTGAGTTGAGCAGGGACCGACCGTCCGGGCATTCGTATAGGCCTGCCACGACATTTTCTTGGAACGCAGACGCATTCGAATAATGAAAACAGTGTTCTTACATCAAAAAACCGATGTGTTAAAACAGACCAGTCTCGCCCAGACATGTTCTAAAACATTTCGTGCAGAGCACAAAAGGTGATTCAAATATTCTTCGGTGGGCCTATAAGCAAGCCAGGACGCTTCGCCACTGCTTGACTGAGAGGGGGAGCGTTGCGTCAGGGGGTGGGGCGAGGGGGAAGCGGGGGGTGAGGGGGCATAACGCGCGTTATGGCCCAGGGGTTAAACAAACACTCTCGAACTGAGAAGTGAGGGAGCCCTTCCGTCCAAGGGTTGGACGCTGGGGGGTCCGCTTCGGACGCCCGAAATGGGCACGGAAACAATGGGCACAATGCCGAACCAACAGCTGCCGCTGTTGGGCAGGCGGCCTTCTGCCTCAAGTGTACACTGGCCGCGGCGACACCGACAGCGAGTCCTCTTCAAAATGAGCAGGAACTGCTGTTGGGCATTGCACATATTTTTCCGTACCCATGTCGGTCGTCCCGATCCGCATGGGCACGGCGGTGCCACGCCAGGGGGGCCCCTGCCGTCCCCGGCCGCGTCCCTCCCCGGAGCCCGCTCCCGCGTGCTGTGTCCGTAGCGGCCTGGCCGCCCCACTCGGGGGGCGCAGAGGCGGGGGGGGGCTGAGGCAAAGGTGCGGTTGGAAGGAAAAAAAAATCGCTCCGAACGGCCCAGCAACAAAAAAAACGCGTGGAACGGGAGCATCCAGCAAGGCTTTTAGGTCGGGCATGTCCTCCTGCAGTGGGATGCTGAAGGACAAAATCCAAAAGAGTCAAAGCATGCGCAGACACAGTCAGAAATAGTCGAAGCATCGTCCCACGACTATTTTTGACTATTTTTGAATACTCCTCTTGTAGAGGGACGTGCCCGACTTGAAGCTGGGCCCGCTGCCCAGCCCCACCTCGGGAGAATCCTTCCACTGCGAACCCCCTCGCCCGATCCTCCAGCCGTCCCGCCGTGCCCGGGGAGGGCGAGGTCGTTCGGCGGTGGACAAACCTCCCTTTAGTAAACCCCCTTTAGGGAGAACAGCCTAGAACCGAGATCGACGGACCTAGACCCGCATAAATGACGGCCGCAACGCCCTCTCGCGAACCGAAAACGGCCAATTCACTAATCGACGTGCCAGGGTAGGAGGTCTGTCCACCTCCGAGCCTCCGAATCATTCCTCTGGCGCTTGCGAAAACAGTGCGATCCCACATCGCGGAAGCAATGAAGCATAGCGACTTGGCCTCCTCCGGCCGTCCCGGCGTGCCCAGGGAGGGCGAGGCCATCCCTCTAGCGTTTGCGAAGGCACTGCGATCCCACATCGCGGAGGCAAGAAGCATCGTGAAACACATCACGACCGGAGCCCTGGAGATACCCCATCGTTCCGCGGCATCTCTCGAGGCGGACCGATCCGGGATGGACACGGGGTCCGAAGCTGTGCAAAAACGCTCAGTGTGAAGCATTGCAACGCCCAGATCTTCTCCTCCTCCTCCTCATCATTAGTATTAGATTATTCCTCTTCTTTTTGTTCTTCTTCTTCCTCATCATCATCATCATTATCCTCCTCGTCAGCATCCTCATCATTACCATCCTCATCCTCATCCGCATGCTCATCATCATCGTCATCATAATCATCATCAGCAACAACATCAGCAGTATCATCATGATAATGATGATGACGATCATCATCATAATGATCATCTTAGTCATCATCATCATCATCAGCATCATCATCATCATCATCATCATCATCATCATCATCTTCTTCATGATCATCGTCATCATCATCGTCGTCGTCGTCGTTAGCATCAACATCATAATCATCATCACCCTCATCGTCCTCGTCATCATCACCATCACCATCACCATGCTCATCGTCATCCTCATGACCTTCTCCCTCTTCATCATCGTCGTCGACGTCGTCCAAATCATCATCGTCAGCAGCATCATCATCAACATCATCATCGTCGTCGTCGTTGTCGTCGTCGTCATCATCAACATTAGCATCAACATCATCAGCATCATCGCCATCATCGTATGAGTAGCACTAGCTCTTCTGCTCGGTCGGTGGCGAAGGGCAGGCGGCAGGGGTGGGCAGGTCGGCCAAGCTTGCCGGGCCGTTTGGCGTGGCCACACACTCATCGTCGCACCGGAAGGAGGAAGGGAGGACTGGGCCACAACGGCTCCACGGGCGAACACGAAGGAGCGACCCGAGAACCAGAGCGCCTCCAGAACCCAAGCTGATCATCATTACTTCAGCGTCTTGACTGTGAGAGGCGATCGACGCTTTACCCATTCCCCTGATCACGCCCAGGCCCGACGAGGGGCCGAGCGGCTGCGTGGATCAGAACCTGGCCTGTGGAACTATGCTGCTTGATCCATGCCCTGCTCCCGCTGCCGCCCCGGAGTCGGGGGCAGCAGCAGGGGTAAGTGTGCGTCCAACGTCGGTCGTCGATGTAAGGCGATTGGTGCTGGAGGCCACATCGCCGATGCATCGGCGATGCGTCGCGATCCTCCGACCCCATCTACCCGGACCCTATTTGCGAGGCCTGGAGGGCCGCATCCCTGTCTATGCTGGAGCACGATGCTGTGATTTCAGTGGGTCCCTCTGGACCATAACGGCCATCCGCTGATGTGCCTTCGACCGGTCTGCATGGGTTTGAGTCAGATGGTTGCCTACGGGGGTGCCTTCTGCTGTTCTGCTGCGATTGGCCATGCAGGGGGTTGCTAATATCTGGGGCTCTGGAACACTGCCACCTGGGCCTTCAAATGCGAAGAGCTCGGCTGGGAAGCGCTCGTGGGCTACCCCGCCACGCCGTGCGCGCCCGTACGGAACCCCAGCCGCCAGGGCAATGCCCATCGTCCACCAACAGCGCCCAATGAACGATGGTGCATCGTCCAACTTGCTCAAGGCGTTGTTGGGCGATGTCACCTTGAAACACATCTCCCCCGACCTCCTGCGCCGCCCCGGCGGGCCGGTGCAGCGCGGTGGCGCAAGGACTGGCCTCCTCGAAGATGGCAACGAGCGTCTCGTCATACGGGCCCCACTTCACCTCGAGGGAGTGGGGGGGAGAGCCGAGGCGGAGCGGGCGGAGCATGGCGAGGAGGAGGAGGGGCGGTGGACCGCGCGGCGCAGCCGACAAAACAGGCGGAGCATCTCCGCAAACAGATCGCGGCGTTGAGGATCTCTTGGCGAGAGGGAGGTGCGTCCGCGGCATGGGAAAGACACAGGAGCACTGCCATGCGCCTGCTGGTCCTGCTCTTCCTTCGTCCCTCCTCCCTCCCCTCGAGAGCGGCCAAGAGGGGGTGCCCAAGAGGGCGGGGTGCAAATCATGACCGGCGGCATGTGCGCGGCCCAGCGGGGGGGCCAGGGACATAATGAAATCAGAAGAGGCGTCATAACATCTGGGGAAATATCATGGCCCCCGCCATGAGATCCCCCCCCCCTAGTCATCACCCCCCTCTTTGCCGCCCCCGATCCTCCCCCCTCCGCATCCTCCTCGTCCTCCCCGGTGCGAGCCTCTCTCCCTCTTCCGCCACCTCGTCATGCTGCTGCTGCTGCTGCTGCTCTTCCCTTCTGGCCCCCTCCTCCCTGCTCCTCCTCCTCCCCCCTCCACTCCTCCCCCTCCCCCCTTCCCTTCCCATGTCGACCTTCTCCCTGGCATCATCTCGCTCCTCGCTCCTCGTTCCTCGCTCCTCGTTCCTCGCTCCTCGTTCCTCGCTCCTCTTCCTCCTCCTCTTCCCTCTCCTCTTCCTCCTCCTCCTTATCATGTCGTTTTCTTTCTCCTCCGTCCCCCCTCCCAGCATCAACTCACTCCTCCTCCTCCTCTCCTCATCCTCCTTCATCTCCTTCATTGCTGCCTCCCCAGCACAATCTCGCTCCTC
This sequence comes from Prorocentrum cordatum, assembly GCA_963575745.1. NCBI lineage: Eukaryota > Dinophyceae > Prorocentrales > Prorocentraceae > Prorocentrum > Prorocentrum cordatum. The sequence goes on from CAUYUJ010016930.1 coordinate 19,214, forward strand.
CATTCCTCTTCCGTATACAAAGAACTAATCCCTGTCGCACCCCGAGGCCGGTCGAAAAGACGGGCCGGGCGTTTCGCCTGAGACTTCCTCACCATTTATGGTCTTGAACCCTGAAATTTGCAACAGTTTCACGGATGGAGGGCGGGCGGTTTTTGAAATGTGGCTCTCGCCTCGGCGCCGCGCACACTCGTCTTGCGCATTTGCGAAAGCTTCACAGACGGAGGGCGAGTGGTTTTCGAACTGTGGCTCTCGCCTTAGCGCCGCGCACGTCCGTCTTAAACAAGTGCATGAGTTTGGCGAACGGAGGGCCGTCAGTTTTGAAAATGTGGTTGTCGTCTTAGCGCCGCGGCGCGCATTCGTTTGAAGCAGTTGCAAGAGCTTCACGGATGGAGTGCGGCTCCTTTGCAACATGTGACTCTCGCCTAAGCGCCGCGCGCACCAGTCTTGAGCAATTTCATGAATTTCACGTATAGAGGGCGACTCCTTTTCAACATGTGGCTCTCGCCTCAGCGCCGCGCACTTTCATTCTTTAACTTCACAGCGGTTTCACGTACTCTCATGGTTAATGCCCCCAGACTGGTGTTTGGGCACGATGTTGAAATATCAGGGCGCAGAAGTTACGTTGATTCTTGGTAGAGGCCCAAGAACGGTGTTCTGGCACGATTCAGGATCGTCAAGGCGCAACAGTAACGAAGATTCGCGGCGTTGAAGTCCCAGGAATGGTGTTCTGGCACAGGGCAGGGTTTTCAAACGGTTGTCTTCAAACGGGGCACTTCCTGCAGTGAAACTGAATCCTTGTGAGGGGCTGGCTTGTAAATAGAGAACTTGAAGGCGGGCGTACTACAATATCGTTGATGAGGCTTGGGTTTAAAGTGGTCCTCCTCCTCCGCGTTCCCCTCTCTCGTTCTCCTGCTCCTCCTGCAATGCTTGCTTTATTTGCGCTGGTGGTCCAACTGCCTCGCAAACTAATTTGGTGCAAGTGCGGGTGGGCTGATTGCCCGAAGCCATGATGTACAACACGGGGCCTTGATGTGAGCACGAGGCGAGAAAGCTGACGTCGACGACAAGGAAAAGAAGGATATTGCTTTACGGGGGCGACTGACGAACCTAAAGCACCGCCGACTGTGACCTGCAAGTGGTATCCCAAATTCCTCCCAAGACGCCATCTGAGTCTGTACAGCTGCTGACCGTCGTCGCACCAGCCCCCTTCTCAACACCCTCGTCCCTCGTGTAGGATGGGGCGGAGAAGGAAGATGATGGATGGTGAGAGGGGAGGATGAACGAGGAGAGGGAAAATGGATAAATTCACACATACCTTTATTTGTATCACAATAGGGAGACAGAGGGCGATGGCGACAGAGACAGAGAGAGAGAGAGAGGGAGCGATAACATACTATACCTATATATATATACAGAGAGAACCATGTATGGTTCATATTATCATTACACTTAGTAGTAGTTGGGTTTCATTATAACGAGTGGTACTATTATTAATATTAGTAGGCGCATTATCATTGCTAGTTTTAGTACTTGTATTATTAGTGTTGTTGTTATCATTGTTACTGATATCGTTAATACTGTTGTTATTATGTGATTATTATTACTACCATTGAGATCGCTATTGCTATTAGTACTACTACTATTGTATATATGCATATGCACACACATTCATATTGTGTACACATATCTTCGTACACATACACATATGTATGTATACATAGATCTACGTCTTTCATATGTGTATACATATCCGCCACCGTACCCTCGGCACGAAGTGGAGTGCCCCAAGGCTCACGGCTGCGCTGCTGCTGCCAGGATTCGGGGAACCAAGATTCTAAACTCGCAAACGGGCCTGGACACCTGCCTTTCCGGGCGCTCCCGGCAATCTCCGCGAGCTCCCAGGGGCTCTTGGGGTTCGTCGCGTGCGTCTTCTGCAAGCCAGGAGGGTCCCAAGATGGGCTCAAAGGGACCTACGAGGCCGCGAAGACGGCCCAATAGAGCCGCGCTTGAAGACAACCATAGAGGCCCTCAAGAAACTCCAAGGGGGCTTCAAGAGCACCCCCAACAGGCCAAATTCATTGATTTCCCATGGTTTTTGAGTGAGTGTAGCCTTCTCGCCTTTCTCAGCTTTTAACGCTCCAAGGCGGCCCACGACGCTCACCACAGCGCCCCAGGACTGTCCAGGAGGCCCCGAGGAGGGCTCCAAGACGCTCGTCCCCCTGTTGATTTATTAAAAGGGGTGCCTCGCGTTCTAAGGTTCTGATGGTTTTTGTTCCCAACCATCCTGTGGTGTTGGGTCCTCGTTTTGAAGAGACGGTGCCCCGCGTCTCTCCTCTTTCCTTCTTTCCTCCTCCCACTCCTCCCTCCTCCCTCCTCCCCCTCCTTGCCTCTGCTCTCGGCACACCTCTCACACGCTTCGTGGCCCCATAGGGAGCTCCACCGAAGGCCCCAATGGGGGTGTTCGCATGCGTCACCCCCACGCAGGACAGGTTTTCGAGGCCCCATAGGGAGCTCCACCAAAGGCCCCAGTGGGGGAGTTCGCATGCGTCTCCCCCACCCAGGACAGCGTTTCGTGGCCCCATAGGGAGCTCCACCGAAGGCCCCAGTGGGGGTGTTCGCATGCGTCTCCCCCACCCAAGACAGCGCTTCGTGGCCCAATAGGGAGCTCCACCGAAGGCCTCAATCGGGGTGTTCGCATGCGTCTCTCCCACGCAGGACAGCGCTTCGTGGCTCCATAGGGAGCTCCACCGAAGGCCCCAGTGGGGGTGTTCGCATGCGTCTCTCCCACCCAGGAGAGCGCTTCGTAGCCCCATAGGGGGTGTTTGCATGTGTCTCCCCCGCGCAGGACAGCGCTTCGTGGCCCCATAGGGAGCTCCACCGAAGGCCTCAATCGGGGTGTTCGCATGCGTCTCCCCCACGCAGGACAGCGTTTCGTGGCCCCATAGGGAGCTCCACCAAAGGCCCCAGTGGGGGTGTTCGCATGCGTCTCCCCCACCCAAGACAGCATTTCGTGGCCCCATAGGGAGCCCCACCGAATGCGTTGCTGACAAAGACGGTACTCACAACTGCATATGGTTGGGTCCTTCGCCAGGCTATTTTTTTGGACGACTCCCCCATCAAGCTTCGGCTCCTTGCGCCAGCCACCCGGAAGGCTCCCCAAAATCCCTTTCTCGTGGCTCCGCTCGCCCCGGGGACGGTCCGGGTGGAGCCGGCATGGCCTCCAGGATGCCTCCAGGACTGCCGAGAGGGCTCCAAGAACGCTCCAGATGTCTCGGAGATGCACCCTA
>CAUYUJ010016930.1:27500-78271 GCA_963575745.1 Prorocentrum cordatum
GCCCGCGGAGGCCTCTTGCACTCCTCGTTCTCCCAGGACCACACCATGATCCTGTTCGGGATCATGCCGTCGGTGTTGCTCTTGAACTTGTCGTTGCACGTGCAGACCTGGCGCGCTCCCCGCGGGGCGTCGGGGGCCGACAAAAAACACGGGGGGCAAAGGGAGGGCGCGCTGGCCGGGGGGAGAGAGAAGCTCTCGAGCGGGTGGCGACGAGGCGCCGGCAGTGCACACGCCGGGAGCAAGCTGGAGCTCGACCCCCGCTTTCAGTAGGAGGGGGAAAACCGACATACACAGAAACGTTCGGCGCTCCGCGCACATTTCTCGGATCCGCGCTGTGCCCCCCCTCCCTGGCGCGCGCGCGCCAGGGGCGGCGCCGGAGGCGCCGCCGGGGGGGCCCGGCGCGGACCCAAGAGATCCGCGCGGAGCGCCAAAAACTTCCGTTTGTGGCGTTTTTCTCCTTCGATTCAGAGGAGGAGACCTCGCGCACACATCGCGCACGAAAACCTCGCGTACAAAACCTCGTGTACAAAACCTCGTGTAGAGGATCCCCTCGATTCTGGCCGCGCAGATCGCGTCTCCCGCCCCTCCGCCGAGTGCAGCCAGCGTGCTGCCACGAGCGCCGCAGCCCACCTCGGCCAGGAGCGGGCTCTCTCCCCCGGCGGCCAGACTCGGAGGAGCGTCCGGCCGACGCCAGCGCCCCTCCCTGAGCCAACAGGGGTCCCTGCTTGCAGCGTCTGGACTGTGGGAGGAGGCAGGAATGATGGAGGAGCAGGAATGAGGAAGGAGTGGGAGGAGCAGGAAGGAGCGGGAGGAGCAGGAATGAGCGGGAGGAGCAGGAAGGAGTGGGAGGAGCAGGAAGGAGGAAGGAGCGGGAGGAGCAGGAACGAGGGGGAGCACAGGGGCGGATGAGGAGCGGCAGCCCGGGTGGGCGCAGTCGTGTCTGGCGGCGCTGGCACGAAGACCTGCCACAGGAGGGCGGAGAGAGGGGAGACTGGAAGAGACGAGAGCGAATCCACGCCCGGCCGGCCGCTCTACGGAGACTGGGCAAAAGTGTGTCGAACAAAAAACATGACATATAGACTTAGAACCTCGAGACAGATGGACAGTCCAGCGCAGTCCAAGATACTAGACAGGAGTGGGGACTTGTAGGACGGGCGAGTCTCGCCAAGGACCATGTTCTGATGCCCAGGCTTCATGTTGAACTCGACGTACTTCAAGATGCCGCCGTGGTTGAGAATCTTCACCTGGCGCGCCGAGAGACTAATCCGCTGAAGAAAAAATAGGCGGAGAATTTCTTCCGGAATCGACCACGAGTGACGGGGCAACTTTGGCGCCCAAATCAGTGCGGTCATAAGACGGCGCGCTACCAGTTGAATCGCATTGGCTCTCTGGGACTCGCGCTAGCTCTTACAACATCGATCATCCCCAGGGGAGGGGGTGCAACCTGGACATGCATAGTTCGTATTAAGACTACCCGCGGCCTTAACCCAGAACTGGGCCAGGCCAGATCGGGATGAAGTCATAAACTTGCAAAGGATTCTGTATGGACAAACAATGACATTTTACGCATGCATGCGCGCGGCGACGCATCAGCGACTGAGGGATTGGATTGAAGTAGCCGTAGGCAAAGGAATCTAACCAATCTTCATATCATAAAGAAAAGAAAGCATTCACACTAGACGAGGAAAGACAACCCGCCTGGGGGTGGTAACTTTGGCAATTATGTGGGCATCTCGCCCTACAACCAACCCTCGGTGCCCGAGTGGTCAGAGCGTCCAACGTGGTCCGAAATGGGGTCAACATGGCGCCAGATGGACCTAGATGGCCTCCAACATCGCGCAAGATGGTCCGATTTGGTTCAAGATGGCCTCCAACATGCCTCCAAGTGGCCCCGAAGGGCGCCAACGTGGCCCAGGGTGGCAACATGAAACATCCCATGGAAGCTATTGGAAAAGGTCAATCGCACAACATCTGAATGTGCTTTTACAGGTCGCTCTTCTTCGGGTTACCTCTCGCTTTGTCGCTCCCGGTAGTCTCCGAGGCCAAGGTAAGGCCCCAGCTTGGACCAGTGGAGCCTCAGGGGGATCAACGAACCCCAGAGCGTTGCAGAAAAGGATCCCACGAGCGCTCCAAGAAGGCTTCCTGGAATCTCCTCGAGGCGACTCGCGGAGCTCCCCGAGGGGGCGACGCCCTCTTTGAAGCTGCCTCCCTCGTGGAGGGCCCCCCCGAAGGGGCCTAAGGAAGAGCCCCGCCCGGGAAGGCGCCCCGAGGATCCCGCGGACGCTCCCCCCACAAAGGGACCTCGTCCGGCCGCCAAATTCAGATGATTGGGGGATAGCGTCGGGGCGTTGCCGTAAGGAACCCAACATAAGGAACGAGGCCCCTATTTTCCATGAGTTGACCTTCGATTTCGTATCGAAAACCCAAGGGAAACCCGAGGCAAGCTGCGAACCAATCAAGGAACACGGAGCCCCTCCCCAACGAAAAGGGTTCCTTCTTCAGCGCCCCGACTGTATTCGAGCCGATCTTAGGTCGGCCATGTCCCCCTGCGGGCGCCAGCCCAACGGCACACAAGAGACCCCCAAGAGGCCCCCGTGACGCCCCAGGAGGCCCCAGAAACTCCAAGAGGCACCCGAGGGGCTTCCTATCGTCTCACCAACCCTTCCTTCATTCTTCTCTCTCCTCCTTCCTCCCCCTCTGCGTCAATGACCCTCAATCCTCGAACGAAAAGCGCTACAATAAGTTCGCCGGCCCAACGGGCCAAATGCGTGCAAAGATCTCGGGTAACTGGTTAACAATATTTCTAGTTCGCGGGCGCGGGGTTGCCCCTGGGGGTCCCCGGACGAGAAGTACCCCCGCAAGGTCCGGCAAGGTCCAAGCAAATCCCGGCAAGGTCCTGGCAAGGCCCTGGGCAGGTCCCGGGCAGGTCCCAGCAGGCTCCCAAGAGCGTTCCAGGAGAGCTTCAAGTGCTCCAAGAGAGCTCGACTTGGCCTGAGACGGCACAAGAGCGATCCAAGACGCCAAAGATGGCCTCCATACAGCCCAACGCGCCTTCAAGACGCCTCAAGAAGCCTCCAAGAGACCTCCCAAGAGGGCCCCAAGAGGCAGACAGTACTGATTTCCCTGCAATTTTTGAAGGTTGGCGTTCTCGCCTTCTCCAAGACGTCCCAAGAAGCTTCCAGGATCGCCCCAACACGGCCCAAGAGGCCTCCAAGAGCGCCCAGAACGGTCCTAGAGGGCCCCCCCAAAAGAATCCCTAGAGGCTTCCAAGATGGCCGAAGAGGCTCCCAAGACGGCTCCAAGAGCGGGCCCAGGCGAGGACCCGAACGGACATGTGGAGCTCTAGGCGCAGAGAGGTCTCCTGGAAGCCCGAAGGAGCCCCAAGAAGCCACCAAGAGGCCCCCGAGAGGCCCCAAGAGACCCCACACAAGCCCCAACCAAGAGGGCCCACAGAGGCACACATGAGTGATGTTCCTACAGTTGTTGAAAGTTTCTTGCGTCCTCGCCTTGGGAGCTTACCGGCGCTTCAAGAAGGCCCAAGACGCTTCCAGGATCGCCCCAACACGGTCCAAGAGGCCTCCACGAGCGCCCAAAATGGGCCCCAGAGAGCCCCAAGACAGCCCCACAGGCTTCCAAGATGGCCGAAGAGGCTCCCAAGACGGCTCCAAGAGCGGGCCCAGGCGAGGGACCCGAACGGACATGTGGAGCTCTAGGCGCAGAAAGGTCCCTTGCCGGCCCCAAAGGCCCCCCAAGAGGCCCCGAGAGGCCCCAAGAAACCCCCAATCCAACAGGCCCCAAGAGACCTCCCAAGAGGGCCCACAGAGGCAAAAATTACTGACTACCCTACAGTTGTTGAAGGTTTCTTGCGTTCTCGCCTTGGCAGCTTACCAACGCTCCAAGACGTCCCACCAAGCTTCCAGGATCGCCCCAACACGGCCCAAGAGGCCTCCAAGAGAGCCTGAAATGATCACCAAAGGCTCCAAGACAGCCCCAGAGGCTTCCAAGATGGCCGAAGAGGCTCCCAAGACGGCTCCAAGAGCAGGCCCAGACCGAGAGGCCCCAAGAGGCCCCAAGAGACCCCCAAGAGGGCCCCGCAGAAATGAGTGATGTTCCTACAGCTTTTGAAGTTTCTGGCGTCCTCGTCTTGGGAGCTTATCGGCGCTCCAAGAAGGCCCAAGAGGCTTCCAGGATCGCCCCAACACGGTCCAAGAGGCCTCCAAGAGCGCCCAAAATGGGCCCCAGAGGGCCCCAAGACAGCCCCACAGACTTCCAAGATGGCCGAAGAGGCTCCCAAGACGGCTCCAAGAGCGGGCCCAGGCGAGGGACCCGAACGGACATGTCGATTTCTAGGCCCTGGGGTCCCCAAGAGGTGGCCAGGAGGTCCCAAGAGGTCCCCAAGAGGCCCCCAGGATGCCCCCAAGAAGCCCCCAAGCGGCCCCCGAGAGGCCCCAAGAGACCCCCAAGAGGCCCCCGTGACGCCCCAGGAGGCCCCAGGAATTCCAAGAGGCACCCGAGAGGCTTCCTATCGTCTCACCACCCCTTCCTTCACTCTTCTCTCTCCTCCTTCCCCCCCTCTGCGTCAACGACCCTCAGTCCTCGAACGAAAAGCGCTACAATAAGTTTGCTGGCCCAACGGGCCAAAGGCGTGCAAAAAATCTCGGGTAACTGGTTATCAATATTTCCAATTCGCGCGCGCGGGGCCGCCCCTGGGGGTCCCCGGACGAAAAAAACCCGGCAAGGTCCCTGCAAGGTCCTGCATGGCAAAGTCCCGGCCAGGTCTCAGCAAGCTCCCAAGAGTGCTCCAGGAGCGCTTTTCCTGGGCCCCAAGAGGTCCCCAAGAGGCCCCGGAGAGGCCCCAAGAGGCCCCCAAGCGGCTCCCAAGAGGGCCCGGTGACGCCCCAGGATGTCCCAGAAATGCCGACAAGAGGCCCCAAAAGAGGTTCCAAGAGGCCCCCAAACGGCCACGAACGCGCAAGCAAACGCCTGCGATGGCACAATACAGGCCGGCGGAGTGAGCGAAGCGATTTAAAGTAAAAATATAATCCAAAAGCATTCAAACATGATCAGGAATAAAACGAGATTCGTCTCCAGAAATCCGCCGACCCTGTCGGCGTGTGTGGGGTGTCTGTTCGGTCCCGTCGACGGGGAGCATTCTTCCGGCCCCTCCCGTCGGGGGGGAGAGAGTAAGTACCCTTCCTCGTTCGGGGAACGGTTTCGCAGCATGAAGGAATTCCATCCACGTCCTCATTACGTCAAAGGGACGCTTCCCTTTGTCGCTTCCCCGGCGGGGGGGATGGTCCCGGGGGGGGGGGGAAGGGTCAGATTCCCATCGCCTCTGGGGGATCCTCCTCTCCCATGCCCGTCCTCCTCCGGCGCGCGGGTCCTCCTCGGGTTCCCCTCCCCAGGTGGGGAGGAGTCCCATGGGGGGGAGGGGAGTCAGATACGCATCCGTCCCTGGGGATCTTCCTCCCCCTCCCCTCCCCTCTCCCGCGCTGGTCCTCCTCCAGTCCTCGTCCCCAGCTATGGGGGGGGTGCCAGGGGGGAGTCCTTTTCCTCCTCCTTCTCCTCCTCCTCCTCCTTATCTCCGCCTCCTCCTCCTCCTTCTCCTCCTCCCCTTCCTGGTCGTCGTCGATGTCTTTCACGGTCGGCGGCACCGGCCGTCAGGCCTTCACTGTAGTAGGACAATCGTCTCCAAACAATTTGACTATCTTTAAAACTCGGGGATGGACAGACCTCCCTTTAGTAAAACGTGGTTTAGTGACAACGACTTCGGGCCCAAACCTGGCGGGCGCAAGCCTGGAAAATAACGGCCACGGCGCCCTCTCGAGAACCGAGCACGGACAATTCACTAATCGACGTGTCACTATTGGGGGTTCTGTCCACCCCCGAAAAACGTGTTCCTCCTGTAGGGGAACGTGCCCGGCTTGAAGCCGATCGCAACTTCACGTTCCCTGGCTGGTTGAGGGCTACACCAAAGGCCCGTCCACAGGAGACCTTCCGCAAGAGACCCAGCCCAGAGACCCCAGGACGTCCCTTGGGTTTGGGTGCGGGAGCGCCGCGCCTTCCGTCGCAACACCGCCGAAGCCCCAGGAATCCAAGGCACCCTGGAGCAGGGCTGGACCTAAACGGTGTTTTCCGCTTTCGTTTTGTTGTCGTTTTCCTTCGCTTTCGCCTCGAACCCGCCTGTACCGCAAAGCGGAGTCGAGACGGAAACGGCCCACGAAACCACCAAACACACCGTTGAGTTAAGTACAGTCCAGCCCTGCCCTGGAGGCGAGCAGCGTGTCTCTTGGCATGGGCCCCCAGTGTATTCGCGCGGATCACAGCGTCGCCTTCCCTGGCTGGCCTGCCCCCTCGGCCTCGCTCTCTCGTCCACGGCTCGGCGGCGCGCCGAGGGGGAGAGAAGCGAGAGAGGTGGCCTCCTGCCTTCGGAGACGCCGCCTGCGGCTTCGGCGGAGGAGGAGGAGGACGAGAAGGAGGAGGAGGCGGAGGCGGAGGAGGAGGAGGAGGAGGAGGCTCAAGACGCTTCCCAGAGGGCGAGAGGCCTCCTGAGCCCCCCGAGAAAGCCCGCCTCCCTCTGCCCATCCCCCTATGGGCGCGCCGCCGACACCCGCTGCCCTCCTCAAGACAACCCGTCTGCAATACGCAGAATCTCACTCTCTCTCTCTCTATATATATACAAGTGGCACGTGTGTGCCCAGGCTCATACACAAAAAAGTGAAAGGACGTTTGAAGCAGGAAGACGCCATGACGGCGCCTCCTCCTCCTCCTCCTCCGCCCCATCCTCCTCCTGTTTCTCCCTCCTCCTCCTCCTCCTTCCCCTCCTCCTCTTCCCCATCCTCCTCTTCTTCCTCCTCCTCCTCCCTCCTTTTCTTCTTCTTCTTCTTCTTCTTCTTCTTTTTCTTTTTCTTCCTCCTGCTCCTCCTCCTCCTCCGCCTCCTCCTTCTTCCTCCTATGCTGTGAGGCTTCCGTCCTTCTGGCGGCGGCTCCTCTTTGTCGCCCCGCCGGCTGGACTTTCGCGCGCGAGAGATACCCGTGCCCTTGCCCCGGCGGGGTGGCAAGGGACGGGGGGGGGGGGCGGCGCGCCGCAGCCGACGGCGGTTGCACGAGTGCAAATGCGACGGTCCACGGAACATTCTATGACGCTGTCTTCTCCGGGCACCTGCTGGCACCGACGGCGCGTGCGTTTCCATCGGCAGAGTGACCGGCTTGGAAGAGCTCGTTCGGATATGTGCGCCCACGAAGGCACGCAATCAAGCGTCTGGGGCTCGACGCGCAAAATGCGCTGTGGGCGTCCTGGGCGGGCGCCGCTGCAATCCCACGCTCGCCCCAGACGCCTGGGGCCCCGAACGCCAGGCGCGGTCGCCAGGGGTTGCTCCCTGGAAAGCCCGCCTGGTGCCACCCCAGTTAGGTCCGGACACGTGTCGGGGGGCACCGTCGCCGACGCGCGTTGATGGTACCCCCGAAGACATACCCGTACCAAATCGAAGTGGCGTTTGGCCGAAATCGCTCTCGGGCGCATGCGCGACCCCCGAACGCTCCCCCGAACGCGGCCGCAGCGGCCCCTGGGGGAGCGTGGGATTGCAACGGCGCTCCTGCGGGCAAGTCCAAACGCACCGGAGTGGTGGTGCCTGTCCCCAAACGGGATAGGCACCACGACTCCAATGCTGTTCTAAACCCCGCGGACACCCCCGATGGCCCCAGACGTCCCTGACGCAAACCAAGGCATGCCGCTGCAATCAAACAGCCAACCATTCAGCGTGTCGTGGCGTCACGATGCGCGGATGCTGCACCAACGCGCACGCGGCAGGCTGACCCGGCGCAGTGGCAAGCGCCCAATCCAGCGGACGGCCCTTGTCACCCAGGCCGACCCCGGGTAAGGGTACAGTGCGGGCGCGGCCGCAAGAAACCCTCGCAAGAAACCCAACCCTGAGAACCCGTGCGCCAGGTGCACCTGAGGGAAAGCCCGGAGCACCTTGAACGCAGCAGCTCCTCCAACGGCTGCGGAAGCCACCGCGCAGCGCGAGGAGCGAAGAATCCCGGGATACCCTGACGAAAAGCATATGGTTTGTTGATGCGCGCCCCCACTATTTTCGGGGATGGACAGACCCCCCTTTAGTAAAACGTGGTTTAGTGAAAACGACCTGAGGCCCAAACCTGGTGGGCGCAAGCCTGGAAAGTAACGGCCACGGCGCCCTCTCGAGAACCGAAAACGGACAATTCACTAATCGACGTGTCACTGTTGGGGGTTCTGTCCACCCCCGATATTTGTTTAGGGCCAGTGATTGGGCGCCGCCCCGGGAGAGCGGGCCAAGGGGCCGCGGGCGGGGGAGGGGTCCTGCACGGGGGGTGGGGGGGGCCTCGAGGCGCGCGCCCGCTCCGGGAGGGAGGCGGGCGAGGAGGAGGGTCAGGGGCCGGGCCAGGGCGCGGGAGGAAGGAGGAGGAGGAGGAGGAGGAGGAGGAGGAGGAGGAGGAGGAAGGAGGATGAGGATGAGGATGAGGAGGAGGAGGAGGAGGAGGAGGAGGAGGAAGAATCCCAGGGGGTCGGCGACAAGTCTGACCGTGAGAGCGGGCTGGAGGGTGGATGGAGGATGAAAGGAGGAGGGGGATCAAGGACCGAGGAGAACGAGCCGGAAGGAGGGACACAACACAAGGAAGGCATTAGGGCGGTCCCTCGAATGCGAGGCATCCTTTCTCAATCTGACAGCTTGCTCGTACGCCCCACCCCCATACCATCTGGCCTGCTCCCCGGCGAAAGTGTAGAAAACCAGCTTGCCATCGGCACTAGCCGTGACCACGTACTGGGAGTCCATGGTCACGTCGACCTCGCGGGGGTCGACGGCGACGTCCGCTGCTGCTGGACAAAACGACGAACGAAGACGACATGCAACAATGCGAGGCAACATTGGTTTATACCGAATCGGGAATCGTTATGTTGCATCCTCGGGGGACCTTGTCTGTCCCGTCGCGGCCCTGTCCGCGTCGAATCCGTGTCGAATCCATGTCGGACGCGTCGGATCCGTGTCGAATCCGTGTCGAATCCGCGTCGAATCCACGCCAAATCCGCGTCGAGTCCGCATCGAGCACGCGTCGGGCCCCCCAAAAGACACCAATTTTTGGGACAGGCGAGGACCCCCGAAGATGCAACAGAAGAATCGGCTCGAATCGAACAGTGTGCCCGATCGGGCAGCATCGGCCCGGAGTCGGAAGCGAATCGAATCGGCCGCGCCAGGATGCACGCCCGCGCCATGCAGACAGCGGGCCGCGTCGGATCGTCGGAGCATCGGAATCGAATCGGAGCGGGCCGGCCGAAAGCGCTGTCGGGTCGGATCGAACTGGACGCTGGAGGGCAGGATGCGATTAGTCGGGTTAGGAGGCCGCATGCGAACCCTACCCCTACCCCCCACGATTTCTGAGGGGGAGGGTGGGGTTCACCCCGTTCGGGAGCTCCCGAGCGAAGTGAACCTCCCCCTTCCCCTCAGAAATCGTGGGGGGTAGGGGTAGGGTTCGCGTGTGGCCCCCTACGGGTGAGAACACCTCGGGGGTCTCCGAGAGCTGGCGGGTGCAGAAAGGGTGGCCACATCAGGCGGCGCGGCAAGCCCAGAATTGTTCCTTCGGGCGCTCCGAGAGTGCCGTGGGGCCACTCCGTTCTCGCATGCTCGGTCTGCCTCGGAAGATCGCAAGGGGGGTTGGAGAACCAAGACAGGGGCGGACTTCACTACCGGGCAGGGACTTATCCAGAACCACCGCCCGGGGGATCATCTTCGGGGACGTCGGCAGGAGGTGGATATCGTTCTACATATCTCTATAGATATGAGCATTACAACGTTGTTGTATGCACGTCTGTGTGTATACCTGCATGTATGTTTGCATTCATCTGTGTATGCATGTATGCATGCATGCATGCATGCATACACGTATGTGTATATACATGTATAGGCATGTCGATATAAATATGTATGCATGCCTGTCTGCATACATGCACGTATCTATGTATGTGTGTATGTGTGTGTATGCATGTATGTATGTATGTATGTATGTATGCATGCATGTATGTATGTATGTATGTATGTATGTATGTATGTGTATATATATATACATGTATGTATGTATGTATGTATGCATACATGTATATATGTATGTATGTATGCATGTATGTATGTATGTATGTATGTATATATGTGTATATGTATGTACGTATGGATGTAGGTATGTATGCATGTTTGTATGTATATATATGTGTATGTATGTATGTATGTATGCATGCATGTATGCAGGTATATATATATATATATATATAGATGTAGGTGTATATATATGTATGTATGTATGCATACATTCATGCATGCATGCATGTATGTATGTATGGCTGTATGTGCGTATGTGAACATGTATGTATGTGTATATACATGTATATGTGTATGTGTGTATGTGAGTATGTATGTATGTATGCATGCATGCATGGATGTATGTATGTATGCAGGCATGCATGAATGCATGAATACATGCATGTATGCATATATGTATGTATGTATGTATGTATGTATGTATGTATGTATGTATGTATGTATGTATGTATGTTTGCATGTATGCATGTGTGTATGTGTATATATATATATATAGATACATGTACATATATATATATATCGATGTATGTATGTATGGATGCATGTATGAGTGATCGCGGGCTCCGGCTCCTCGGGCCCCCCCCCCAGATGGGATGGGTCCCAGGGTCCTCGGGCCCCCCAACCCCAAATGGGATGGGGGGGGGGGAGGAGGAGGAGGAGGAGGAGGAGGAGGAGGAGGAGGAGGAGGAGGAGGAGGAGGAGGAGGAGAGGAAGGAGGAGGAGGACGACGGCAATGACGACGACGACGACGACGACGACGACGACGACGACGACACCGACAACGACGACGACGACAACGACGACAACGTCGACGGCACCACCAGCGGCGGCGGCGGCGACGTCGAGCACCGGAGCTGTCAACATGACGCCAATCCCAGCCACACGCCGCACCCACACCGCACCCACAGGGGGGAGGGAGGGGGGAGGAGGACCATGGCGTCACCCTGCACACACCCACAGCAACACACCACACCCAGACCACTTCCACAGGGGAGGGGGGGAGCCACCACGCCACGCCCACGCCCAGGGGGGGGGGTCATCGCCTGGGGGGGGGGGGGGCGATGGCACTAGCATTGAAGGGTGGGGGCCCAAACCCTCGACCATGTATGTATGCATGTATGTACGAATGTATGTATACGTGTATGCATGTATGCATGTATGTCTGTATGTATGGATGTGTATGCATGTATGTACGTATGTATGCATGGATATATGTATGCATGTATGTATGCATGCATGCAAGCATGCATGTATGCAGAAGCTTGTATATGTGTATATATGTACAGATATGCATGTGCGTGTGTGTTTGTGTATGCATGTATGTATGTGTATTTATACATAGAAACGTATGTGTGTGTGTGCCCCCGGGCCGAACCTGTCCATGCTCACTGCTCGCCGAGACCCCCGAAGCTCGATCCGAGCCTCCAGGCGATGGTTGTGGATGAATCCCTGCCTCGGACTCACAGCAGCAGAGGAGCCTTTGCCCGAGGGGGGGCCAGAGGGGAGGGGGGGAAGGGGGACGAAGCCCCGCGCTGCGAGAGGGCTCTCCGTGGCCATGCTCGCCCAGCCTCTCCAGGGGATGATAAAAGGAGAGACACGAGGAGGCAGGAAAAGCCAGGTTTAGGTCGGGCATGGCCCCCTTCAGGCGGACTTTGGACGTTAAATATAAAATAATCAACACATGCTCCAACATTACCGAACAAGTAATCAAACAATCGTCCCCATATCATTCCCAACCATCCTGTGGTGTTGGGTCCTCGTTTTGAAGAGACGGTCCCCGCGTTCCTCCTCTTCTCCTCCTCCCCCTCCTCCTCTCCACCGCCCGCATGCGTCCCCCACACCAATTTCGGCACATCCCTCATACGTTTCGTGGCCCCATGGGGAGCTCCACAGAAGCCCCCAGTGGTACCGCCCACATGCGTCCCCCACACCCAATTTGACATTTTCACCAACCCAGTACAACGTTTCGTGGCCCCATAGGGAGCTCCACCGAAACCCCTAGTGGGACCGCCCGCATGCGCCCCCCCACGCCCAATTTGGCTTTTTCACCCACCCATTACAACGCTTCGTGACCCCATGGAGGGCTCCACGGAAGCCCCCAGTGGTACCGCCCACATGCGTCCCCCACATCCAACTTGGCATTTGCACCCACCCAGTGCAACGCTTCATGGCCCAATAGGGAGCCCCACCGAAGCCCCCAGTGGGACCGCCCGCATGCGCCCCCCACACCCCATTTGGCAGTTTCACCCACCCAGCACAACGTTTCGTGGCCCCATAGGGGCGCCCGCATGCGCCACCCACGCCCAATTTGGCAGTTTCACGCACCCAGTACAGCCCTTCGTGGCCCCATAGGGAGTTCCACCGAAGCCCCCTGTGGGACGGCCCGCATGCGTGCCTCACAGGGAGCTCCACCAAAGCCTCCAGTGGGACCGCCCGCATGCGTCCCCCACACACAATTTGGCATTTTCACCGACCCAGTACAGCGCTTCGTGACCCCATAGGGAGCCCCACCGAAGCCCCCAGTGGGGCCGCCCGCATGCGTCCCCCACACTCAATTTGGCATGTTCACGCACCCTTTACAACGCTTCGCGGCCCCATGGGGAGCTCCACCGAAGACCCCAATGGGACCGCCCGCATGCGCCCCACACGCCTAATGTAGTATTTTCACCCACCCAGTGCGGCGTTTTGTAGCCTCATAGGGAGCTTCACCGACGGCCCCAGTGCTACCGCCCGCATGCGTTCCCCCCCCGCCCAGCGCAGCGCTTCGTGGCCCCGCTTCACCGAAGTTGACCTTCACAATTGCGGTACCCACAACTTGAGATGGCTGGGTCCTTCGCCAGGATGTTTTTTTGACTAATTTGAATCCTCCTCCTGTAGAGGGAATCGCCCGACTTAAAGCTAGGCGCGCTCGCGCCCATCCACAGCGCCACCCGTCCCTGCGGCCCACGGCGCTGCTATTTTCCCCCCGCCCGCGGACGGGTGCCACATAGCGGACGTGCCTCCCCCAGACGAGGGGAGGGGACCGCGCGCGCCCCGCACTGCGGGGGAGGGGATGGGGGGGGGGGGGCGGGTGCGCTCTCGCGTCACATCTGCTGTCCTGCCCCTCCCTCCCATCCCTTAACCGTGGCGTAGCTGTCCTCTCTGCTCGCGCCGTCGGATGCCGAGCAGGGCAAGGATCGCGAGAGGGTGCGCGACGCGGGGGGGGGTGACGACCTACCAGACCACCCCAACCCAACCCGAAGACCCGAATCTCGGGTTGGGGGGGGGAAGGGTTCCACATGTGTTTTTTCGATGTTTCCCGACCCCCCCCCACTGGAAATCGAGGGTAAATTTGAGCCTTCGGGTTGGGTTGGGGTGGTTTGGTGGGTGGTGACTGGGGGGCGCGAAGCGCGATCGCCCTCGCGCTCGCGGACCCCCATGGAGAGCAGCAGCTGCCTGGCCCCGGGTGGCGACCAGAGGGCTCGGAAGTCCCCCGACCTTCTGAGCAGTTTGGGCGCCCGAGTTATCCGGGGTAACTCGGGTCCGGGGTAACTCGGGTTTGGATTCCCGAAAAAGGAACCCGAGTTAGCCCTGACCCGAGTTACCCCTGATAATTCGGGGCTCTGGACGCCCGAGTTATCCGGGGTAACTCGGGTCCGGGGTAACTCGGGTTTGGATTCCCGAAAAAGGAACCCGAGTTAGCCCTGACTCGAGTTACCCCTGATAATTCGGGGCTCTGGACGCCCGAGTTATCCGGGGTAACTCGGGTCCGGGGTAACTCGGGTTTGGATTCCCGAGAAACGAACCCGAGTTAGCCCTGACCCGAGTTACCCCTGATGATTCGGGGCTCTGAGCAGTTGTCAAAGCCTTCCCCGGAGACACAAACAGCTTCTCAGAAGGCGCGAACCCTCCTGAAAAGTCCCGCCGCCTCGAGGAGGCCTTCTCCTTCTCGCTTCCCCACCTCGCTCGCCGCCGAACATTTCAAGAACATATTTGACCGACGCAGTGCAAGCACGGGTACGCCGGCGTTGATGCCTCTGGTGGGGCTGCCCCGACTTCCAGAGCTTCCCCTGGCCTCCACCTTATGCGAGCGTTCCTTCCTTCGATGACTCGACGAGGCTTACCTCCAGAAATCGCACTGCAGCGGACATCAATAAAAATGAGCACATCGCAAATATCAGGCAACGAAGGCCATCAGATCTCAAACACGGATCACAAGACAAACGGATATCAATCAATCCCCCCATTATCAATGAATTTGCTCCTCTATCCATTTCGGGTAACACGTGTTACCTGGGGGGGTTGGCGGTGGGCGAGTAATGGTAACAACGGCTGGCGTGCACTCCCAAGGCGCGTCAGCAACACCGGCGCGATGTTCCCCAATCAGAGCTTGCCTCTGTAGGGGTCCTAGTGGATTCACATGGTTAGGTTAGGTTTGCCGCCGATTTTCGCCGCACGCCCAGGTGCCCGGGTGCCCGGGGTTGCCCGGGTACCCGGGTGCCCGGGCGTGCCCGGGGGTGCCCCGGGGCCCTATAGCCCTATAGCTGTATAGCCCTATATATAGCCCTCTAGCCCTATAGCTCTATAGCCCCATAGCTCAATAGCCCTATAGCCCCCTAGCCCTATAGCCCTGATTGGGGTTTTTCTCCGGTATCATTTACTACAATACCTGCGTGTACTACAGCGCCTGTGTACACCACGGTGCCTCGGTTCACCCTAGCACCTGCGCGAACCATGGCGCCACATCGGCTGTGTACACCTTAGCGCCTGTGCAATTTAACACTCGCGTGCGCAATAGTGCCATTGCACACCATAGTACCTGCGTGCACTGGACGTTGTTGTGAACCACGGCGCCTGCGCACATCACACTAGCCGTGTACACTACACCGCGGCCGTACATCACAGCGCCTGCGTGCACCAGAGCGCTTGTGTACTTCACAGCACAGCGCGAAGAAGACGAGAACGACGAGAGGAGGAACGCTACGACGACGACGGCGTCGACAACGACAACGGCGACTACGACAACGACGACGACGACGCCGAGGACGACGATGACGACAATGCCTGTGCATCTTCGGGAGCCTCCGAGGCGCGTTGGTCGTCGTCGTCGTCCTCCTCCTCCTCCTCCTCATTCTCCTCCTCCCAATGGGGATGCCTAATCCGATGGAAGCTGCAAAGACTCACGCCCATGGCCGGCTCCCAAGCGCTACCATTACGGGAAGAGGGGAGGTGGTAACACGTGTTACCCCGGAGCCTATGCAAGAATAATCTACATGTCGGCGCTGCACGGCCAGGGCAGGGGTGCCAGCGACTAAGCAGAAAGGCTGCTGCAGGACAGGAACAGATGAGGACGCGATGAGAGAGGCCAGAAGGGAATGATGGAGAAGGATTTGTGTGTAGTAATGTACTATAGCACCCCGTAGATGCGGGTAAGAGTGAGGGGGCGGTCAGGACGTCGGTAGTTTGCGACTCTGGAGAAGCACGCCGCAGGCGCCAAAGTTTCACAAATTATACAACGAGCCCGCCGCAGGCGCCGATTTTTTCGTTAAACCAATGTGGGTAGGTCGCGGGTGGGTCGCAAATGGGTCGCCCATAATAATCACCCCGACAAGCCGTTGAGTAAACGCACACAGGGAATGAATCGCACATAACAAGGCTGTTTAGTCAACGCCCAGGGCCGTGTTAATAAACGTCAATTGTCGGGTCCGGGTGGTTTTTCTTGTCTTGAGGGTGGGTCGCGGTGTGGGTCGCGGGTGGGTCGCGGGGTGGAACGCGGGTGGGTCGGGGATGGGTCGCGGATGTGTCGCGGGGTGGGTCGCGGGTGGGTCGCGGGGTGGGTCGCGGGTGGGTCGCGGGGTGGGTCGCGGGGTGGGTCGCGGGGTGGGTCTCGGGGTGGGTCGCGGGTGGGTCGCGGGTGGGTCGCGGGGTGGGTCGCGGGGTGGGTCGTGGGGTGGGTCGCGGGGTGGGTCGCGGGGTGGGTCGCGGGTGGGCTTCGGGTGGGACGACGACAACAAACAACAACAACAACAACAACAACAACAACAGCAACAACAACAACAACAATTACTAGCACGTGGGGACACTCCGTTCTCACCAGTGCCAGGGTTTTCATAGGAGGCGGGCAATACCCCCACTTTGTGGGGGGGCCGGTTCAAGCTCTACCAAATTTCCAAACGACTCTTCGCCACCACCCACACCCAGCTTCCCGCCCTATGACGTTCGGACACTTCACTTCGTGGCATGCGGACGACCGTGGCTACTATTCAGGGCCCCGCGGCCGACGACGACGGCGTGCGCGCGCGAAGAAAAAACGAATGTGTCCCGCATGGTATTATTTGACAGGGATGATGGCCCTGGCAGGTGCGCAACCGTTGTCGCAGAAGTTCGAAAAAGTTGCTCGCAAAAGCCCGTTTGACAGAAATGTTTAAAAAGTGTTGGGTTTCCTACGAATCCGCAAGAGCGCGCGGGATGAGATTTTGACAATTTTTTGTTGAAAAACCATTGGTTTTTTGATGTTTTTATGTTAAAATCGCTGCGAACACTAAGGTTTTGGAAGGATTTCGTCTTGCGCGCGCGAATGTCCACTTTACCTTATTTTTTGCAAGGGATTCTTGAAATTTGATTATATTAGAACAAGAAATGTCATTTTCTATTGTTTTTTGCAAGGGAAAGCGGATTACAACAAAACAACCGGATCCTGTACACACCCTCTTTTCTGAGGCTTCCTCACGAAAATGATGAAAATGTAGCTGCGGCCTAGGCGGCGCAGGGGGGGCGCGCACCAGGGGGCCCAACAATAATTATTCTTTAGAATAAATAATGTTCAACAACAACAACAACAGCAGCAGCAGCAGCAGCAGCAGCAACAGCAACAGCAACAGCAAGCAACAGCAACAGCAACAGCAACAGCAACAGCAACAGCAACAGCAACAGCAACAGCAACAGCAACAGCAACAGCAACAGCAACAGCAACAGCAACAGCAACAGCAACAGCAACAGCAACAGCAACAGCAACAGCAACAGCAACAACAACAACAACAACAGCAACAACAACAACAACAACAACAACAACGCAACAAGCAGAATTCCCACCACGAATTCCTTATTCAGCCACACACCCAGGGACAATGAATGACCATGCAGCCCGCTCACTCTGATATGCGCAGACATGCATTGTGAAGAAAGGGAGAGCGAGAGAGAGAGAGAGAGAGAGACACAGAGAGAGAGAGTATATATATATATATATATAAGACAGAGAGAGAGGGAGAGAGAGAGAGGGGGAGAGAGAGAAAGAAAGAGAGAGAGAGAGAGACAGAACGACAAAACATAGAGACAGAGAAGCATGGATACATCCGCCACTTTGCCTTCAGCAAGTGTGGCTCCTTGAAAGACCCATTCAAGGGATTGCAACATTATCCAGGGTCCGACCATCAATTTCCCAGAACTCTCGGGCTTGCCCAGGGTGTGTCGCGTGAGTCCTCTGGACGCTGAGGGCACCCGAAACGACCGTATGGTGTAATCATTAACAGTCCCCCAGGAAGCACCGTACTCCGCTGGAATACCCAAGGGCGCATCATAGTGGCGACAGCTGCACGCCTGAAATACCCAGAGGCGGGCCTGCCTGGATCTGCGAACCCCCGCACTCCGCTTGCCTTCCCAGGAGCGCAACGAAGTGGCGACTGCTGCAAGCCTGGCAACATCCAGGAGAGCGAGAACAGCGACAAAGAGGGACAAAGAGAGAGAGAGGGAACAAAAAGGACGACACACACATACATACATACATACATGCATACATACATACCTACCTACCTACCTACATACATACATACATACATACATACATACATACATCTATACATATACACATACATACAGACAGACAGACAGACATGCACGCACAACCAACCAAACACGCATACATACATACATACATACATACGTACGCACGTACGTACATACATACATACATACACGCATACATACATACATGCATGCATTCATACGTACGTTCATCCATTCATACGTACATCATTACACACGTATATACATGCACACATGATCTCATACATGCACACATGCATGCACACATCTATACGTACATACATGCGCGCACAACCATACATACAGTTTTGCATACATACATACATACATACATACATACATACATACACGCATACACATGCATACATACATGCGTGCACACATACGTACATGCATCCATACATACATACACATACATGCATGCACACCTCAACTCATACATGAATACCTGCATTCACACTTACATCCGTACATGCATACATGCATACAACCATATATACATTTATACATTCACACATACACACACACATACATATTTTCATACATACATACATACATACATACATGAATACACGCATACACACGTACATACATACATGCGTGCATGCATGCATACATGCATGCATGCATGCACACGTACGTACATACATACGCGCGTACAAACAAATGTACATGCATGCATGCACGCGTGAACCCAACCATACACACATGCACGCATACATACATAACAATCAAACACACATACACAACTACACATACATAACTACTTACATGTATACATACGTGCATACATACATACATGCATGCATACTTACATGCATACACACATTCATGTATACATACATATTCACATGCATACATGCACACATGCGTCCATTCATCCATCCAACCATGCATACACGCATCGACGCATACATGCATACAAGCGTACATGCATGCATGCATGCATGCAAACATACATGTAGGCATGCCTGCATATACACATACACCGTCCATGCATGTATGCATGTATCCATACATACATGCATGCACAAATAGCATCATACGTACACACACGCAAACATCCATCCATCCATGCATCCATACGTCCATCCATTCATACACAGCACACGTACGTACATACATTCATACATACACATGCACGTAAATGCATATGTACATACATGCATACTCGTAGGTACACATACATGCATTCAACCATACGCGCATACATTACATTGCATTGCATTGCAACATGTTACATTAGAAAATACATGCCGTTCCATTGCATGAAATTCCATGCCGATGCATAACATTAAACTGCAATCCATGACATGACATGTCATTCCACTACACTGCAATACAATACATGGCATGCACCGGTACGTACATGCATGCATGCATGCATGCATACATACAGATGTGCGTACGCAATGTGAATGGAGGAGGGCGATAAGGAATGCAAGAGCCGCGACGAGGGACGAGAGAGGATGAGGAGGGAGGACATGGGAGGGGCACTGCATGAGGCTTGAGAACAAGAGGTAGGGCGGTCAAGGCTAGGAGAAGTGAGCGAGAGGAGATGAAACGAGAGGGGAGGGCAGGGCAGGACAAGGAGGAACGGTGGCACGAGCCCAAAGGAGGGGGCGGGCCGACCGCAAAAATGGCGCCAGCCTTCTCCCCCTTGGGGGAATAGGTCCCCACGCGCTCCACGGGGTCCTGCGACTGCGGCAGCCCGCCAGCGCCCACCCCTGCCGCCATCCGTTTCGGCGTCTGCCTCCTCCTCCTCTCCCGCCGCCCACTCCCCTCCTCGTGTTCCGCATCGCCCTCTTCCTCCTCCTCCTCCTCCGCCTCCTCCACCCGTTCTCGTCGTCGTTGTTGCCTTCACTCTTCTCCTCATCCTCGCCCTCCGACCTCTTCCTCCTCCTCCTCCTACTATTCAACGTCCTCGTCATCGTTGTCATCGCCCTCCTCATCCTCAACCTCTGACTGATCCCCATCTCGTCCCTCATTTGTGTATCTCTCCCTACCTCGCCCCCTCCTCCATCGTCCTTATTCGCTTCCTCTCTCTCCTGGTCCCTCCTCGTCCTCGGGCCCCTCCTTCATCCCCCTACAGCCTCTCCCCCCTGCCCCTCCTCCTCTCCCGTCTCCTTGTCGACCTCATCCTTCTCAGCCCTCCTCCACCGCATCCTCTTTCTAGGCCACGTCGTCCTTCTCGCCTTCCTCTTCCACGCGCCCCCGCGTCCTTATCGTTCTCGTCGTCGACCTCCGCCTTGTCTTCATCATTCCCCTCCTCTGACTGTTCTGCCCACTCGTCTCCGCCGCCGACCCCTCCTCCTCTCTGAAGCTTGACCTCGTCGGTGAACTTGTGGGTTCATCACTCAACGGCTTGACGAACAAGGCCGTGCATCCACGGTCGATCCCGCGCCAAAGCAGACCATAGGCAATGACCACGCGCTGCAAATATATGACCCTGCTCGAGATAGAGGCCCAACATGCCGATTGATGCATCGTGGCTAACACTCAACCGCAATCCCCGTACACACAGAACGCGTACGGAAAGGCATCCAGACGACACGCATCTTCTGGAGAAACAACGTGGCGCAACTACATCAATTATGCAGTGGGATTATATTTGGAATTCGGACGACACCCTTCATATGCAACGTTTCACCTCCTGATACGCGCCAGAAATACGCACGGTGTACAATGCGATGCCCATACGACTGCTCTCGAGGCGCAAACTCCCCCTACACATCCCTCATACAACATTTCGCGAGGTCCTTTCGCATCAGGTTCACGTCTCCATCCTGAGACGAACGCGACGGTGCAGCATCCCTTAATCCCAAACATGTAACCACACATGTCCGCGTCAATGCAAGATAATGTAACTACGGACGCGCCGTGGCGTGCAGCACACGCTTGAGGCTGCTCTGCGTGAAGCAGGCGCGTCACTTTGACGCGCATCATGTCACGTGGGTCAGGAACGCATGGAGCATGCCACAATCAATTGTTGGCGCGAGCATCGCGAACATTACGACTGCAATGGCTTCTGCAAGCGTTACTCAAAATCATTGCGATTGCTGCTCAGGCATACGCGACAATGCATCATGTGGGATCCCGAGGCAGTGCCAAATGCAGACGCTTTCACGGATGCAGAGAAGGTGTGCGATCCGATGACGGCATGGACATCCAACGGTAAAGGGCTTATACTCAAACAAACCCTGCGAGACTCTCCCATTGTTACTCCTGACTGGACGTTTAGACTGTAAACACATGCCAGGGGAGAAACTACATCCGCAAGTGTCCTTGGCGCAGGTCAGGAAGAAATCGCCGTCTGCGTTGAACTTCACGAGCGTGACTGGGCGCTCCTCCGCCCGCTCAGCTCAGCGAATCACTCTCAAACGAGCCGAGGCGCACTTGGGCCTTTGGCCCGGGTGTGCTATGAGGAGGAGGAGGAGGAGGAGGAGGAGGAGGAGGTGGAGGAGGTGGAGGAGGGGGTGGAGGAGGTGGAGGAGGAGGAGGTGGAGGAGGTGGAGGAGGAGGAGGAGGAGGTGGGGAGGAGGAGGAGGAGGAGGTGGAGGAGGAGGATGTGGAGGAGAAAGAGGGCTACGTGTGCCCCATCCCTCGCAGACCTCCGCCTACGTTCGCACCCGCGACTGGCTCCTGGGGCCCTGCGAGAGGCCTCGCGTGGCCGAGCCCGAGCGATCCGACACCACCTTGGCCATGGTCCTCCCTCCTCCGACCTCCTTCGTCCTCGAGCTCCTTCACCTCCTTGTCCTCAATTCCCAGTGCCATCCTTCTAACCCACATCGACGTTCTCCTGAACCTCCCCCTATTCCTCTCACTCCATCCTCATCCTCCCTGCCTCTCCCTCCATCCAGTCCTCCTTCTCTCCGCACTCCCTGCCTTCCTTCCTCTCTCCACCCATCTGGCCCTCTGTCCTGTCGTCCCTCCGTGCGTGCGTGCGTCCGTTCTACTCCCAGTTCTGCTCCTCCTCCTCCTCCTCCTCTTCTTCTTCTTCCTCCTCCTCCTCCTCCTCCTCCTCCTCCTCTATCCTCCTCCGTCTCCTCGTCCCCCCCTCCTCTTCCTCCCCCTCCTGCTCCTAATCCTTCTCATACTTCCTCCTCCGCCCCCGCCTCCTCACCATCCCACCCCGTGCTCCTCCACCCTCGCCCTCCCAATCCCTCATCCCCCTCCACTTTCTCTTCGCCTGGGCGTCCCGGGCGGAGGCGCGTGTATGTGGAGCAGATAGGGGTGCATGGCTTGCGCCGCGGTCGGTTGGCTGCCCGAGGGGCCCAGAAGGGGAGGCGGCGGGGCCGCAAGCCCCTGCAACGGAGCCGCCGAGGTACAGTCGGACTTGATTGGAGAGGACACGCGAGATGACAAAAGGCCCTTTCCGCGGGGCACACCGCCATGGGAATGCAGGAGGCACAGGTCGCAAGCCACGGGGCACGAGGGCACCCTTGCTCTGGCAGGGTCGACCTACTAACACGAGCCGCCGAGGTAGTGAGCGAAGCCCAACGATCGCAATTCGGCACCACGCAAGAGTCGGCGCTGGAGAAACGTCCCTTTAGTAAACCTCCCCTTAGCGAAAACGGCCCAGGGCCGAAACCGACGGACCTGGACCCGCAAAACTGACGGCCGCGACGCCCCCTCGCGAGCCGACAACGGCCAATGCCTTAATCGACGCGTCAGGGTAGGAGGTCTACCCACCTCCGAACGATCGCCCTTCGGCACCACGCAAGGAGTAACCGCAAGGGTACGAGTGGCCTCTGTCGCGCGGCTCTTTCGGGGACCACGGGGCGACCACGCGCACGGGCGCGCAGGACGCTACGTACCACCGCACCGCGCTCGGCGCTCGGGTGCCCCAGTCGGCCCGCACCAGAGGTCGCTCCGGCGAGGGGTTCACTCTTCTGGCCACCGCTCGGACGTCCATTCCCTGTGCCTTTGTTCGGTTCCGTGCGTGGCTTTTTCGCCAGATGATCATGGATGCTCCTCGATGGTCCTCGCCGACGGAAAACTGCACACGTCCGAGCGATGCCAAGTCTTTCGGCGGTGGACAGACCTCCCTCTAGTCAACCACCCTTGAAACGGCCCAGGACCGAAACCGACGGACCTGGACCCGCAGGAATGACGGCCGCGACGCCCTCTCGCGAACCGAAGACGGCCCATTCGCGAATCGACGTGTCAGGGTGGGAGGTCTGTCTATCAGCCTCCGATTTGGACGCCCGAAATGGGTACG
The DNA here is from genome assembly GCA_963575745.1 of Prorocentrum cordatum. Taxonomy (NCBI): domain Eukaryota; class Dinophyceae; order Prorocentrales; family Prorocentraceae; genus Prorocentrum; species Prorocentrum cordatum. The sequence goes on from CAUYUJ010016930.1 coordinate 50,649, forward strand.
AAAAAAGAGGGTACAATGCCCATCAACAAATGTTGTTCCAAACCAACAGCGGCCGCTGTTGGGCAGGCGGTCTTCTGCCTCAAACGGACACAGCGGCAGTGGCGCGGACAGCGAGTCCTGTTCAAAATGAACAGGAGCTGCTGTTGGGCATTGGGCCCATTCTTTCCGTATCCATTTCGTTCGTGCCGGTCCGACGCATTCGCGCCGTCGCACAGTGCGTCGACGATGCATCGAAGATGCCTTGGCCGGCATCTTCTCCTGGCCCCCGACGCATACCTCCGACGTCACCAGTGGGGCGCGGGGGCGCAGGCGCTCTCGCCCTCGTCACCGCAGCCTCTGCTCCCTCACCACCGCGGGTCGCTCCCTCGCGGGCCCCAGGGCCCCTCGGACGGCCCCCTGGGCGCCGAGATGGCGCCAACGCGCGCGCGCGCGTCGGGGGCGCGCAAACGTGGATTGGCAATCCGTGGATTTGGCGCGCGGTCGCCAAATCCATGGATCGGGGGGGATTAGCGATCCGTGGATGTGGCGCGCGGTCGCCAAATCCACGGATCGGGGGAGGTGCCCTCCCCAAAGTGCGGCCGGCGCCGCCTCGTTCGGCGGCGGAAATCCGCGATTTCCCATGGAAACGGGACCCGTCGCTAATCCACGCCCCCTTGATCCATACTTGCGATCGCCTGAGCAGTGAGTCTCGCTGCGAGCCAGTCTGTCTGGGCCCCCCCCCGCTGTTGCGAGCTGCCCTGGAAGCTGCCGAGACCTCCCCCCCTGCAGACCTCCACTGGAGCGCGCCCTGGCCAGGCGCGACGTGGCGGACCAGACAGGAGGAGGAGGAGGAGGAGGAGGAGGAGGAGGAGGAGGAGGAGGAGGAGGAGGAGGAGGAGGAGGAGGAGGAGGAGGGAAGGAGGAGGAGGAGAAAGGAGGAGGAGAGGAGGAGGAGGAGGGAGGGAGGAGGAGGGAGGAGGAGGAGGAGGAGGAGCAGGAGGAGGACCAGTGGAAACCCAAGGGTCACCAACGATGTTGGAATTGACCCTCCCTCCAAGCTACCTCTTCACAGGCCCCTACAACGGTTCACTTCCACTGAGGGAACTGCCTCGTTGGAAGACAACAATTTGAATGTCCTGAAACGTGCCAACAACATTATTCTCGGGATTGCAACGCCACGTATCAACATGACTGCTGCGGCTTGACGGTCCAGAACCGTGACAGAACGACAGTTTTGAGGACTTCAACACAGCGAATCAACATGACTATTGCGCCCGCAAAAACCGGAATCTTTCCAAAACGCCATTTCGGCTTCGTTGATCATGGGAATCCTTGAAACTCTTGCAATTTGTTGAAACGAAGCTGCGCGGCACTAAGGCGAGAACCACATGTTGAAAACCACCCGCCCTCAATCCGTGAAACTCTTGCAAATGATTAAAACGAATCTGCGCGGCGCTGAGGCGAGAACCACATTTTGAAAACCACCCGCCCGCAATCCGTGAAGCCCTTGCAAATGTTTACAACGAATGTGCGCGGCGCTAAGGCGAGAGCCACATTTTGAAAACCACCCGCCCGCAATCGGTGAAGCCCTTGCAAAAGATTACAACGAATGTGCGCGGCGCTAAGGCGAGAACCACATGTTGAAAACCACCCGCCCGCAGTCCGTGAAGCCCTTGCAAGTGTTTGCAACGATGGTGCGCGGCGCTAAGGCGAGAACCACATGTTGAAAACCACCCGCCCTCAATCCGTGAAACTCTTGCAAATGTTTACAACGAGTGTGCGCGGCGCTGAAGCGAGAGCCACATGTTGAACACCACCCGCACTCAATCCGTGGAACCTTTGCATTTGTTTAACGAATGTGCACGGCGCTATGAGCCTCGTTTTGAAAACGACCCGCTCTCCATGTGTGAACATGTTGCCACTTTTTGAGCTTCAGAGTCGTAAGTGGTGAGGAAGTCTCAGGCGAAACGGCCGGCCCGCCCTGATAACTGGCCTCGGGGTGCGACAGGGAGGAGTTATCTATAAGGAGAAGGAATGGAGGTGGGGGGACGAGGCTTCCCCCGCGCAGGCCCCCTGCGGGGGGCCCAGCAATGCCGCGAACTTCCACAAACTCCCCCCCCCCACTGGCTGCTCAACCTGGAGCCCTAGGGCACGGCACGTCTCGACCCCACGGCCTGCCCAGCGTCTGAGGAGGAGGAGGAGGAGGAGGAGGAGGAGGAGGAGCAGGAGGAGGAGGAGGAGGAGGAGGGGGAGGGGGGGAGGAGGGGGAGGAGGATGGGGAGGGGGCGGAGGAGGAGTGTGTTTAATTGTTGAGCAGAGACCGACCGTCCGGGCATCCCTATAGTCCTACCACGGAATGTTCTTAGAACCCAGAATGTTTTAATAGCAATAACCGTGTTCTTATAACATAAGCCCGGTGTGCTAAAACAAGACAGTCTCAGCCAGAAATGTTCTAAGAACATTTCGTGGAAACCACAAAAGGTTCTTAGAACATCCTCTGGTAGGCAGGACGCTTCGCCACTGCTTGAAATTTGTCGTGCAAGATCCGCCTGCAGGGGCACACGCCCGACCTAAACGCAGACACCTGTTGTCCTGACGTTTGCGAGCGGGCGCTCTGCGGGGTCGTGGAGCCCGCCGGCGGCCCTCCTTCGGCCGTGGCCCGCCGGGAGGAGGAGAAGGAGGAGGATGCGGGAGGGAGAGGTGGGAGGAGGGAGGAGGAGGGAGGAGGAGGGCGAGAAGGTGGGCGGAAGAGGCGGCGGCGGAACTCTGCAGGTACACGAGTCTGAACGCTGGCCTTCAAAGAATTAGCCTGACAGCTCAAGTGCCTAGAGTGCGCTATATTTAGGGGTTCTTCGCACGTTGGGGGGGGGCTCAAGCGCGCCTCGGCAAACCCAGCTCGGAGATATCCCTGGGGCCAGGCCGCGCTTCATACGCGACAAAATCTGGGTGGCCACTAACATTTAAGCAGGCGACAGGGACCGAGCCAAAAAACGAGTTTTTTAAAGACCCGAGGACGCGTCCAGAAAGAAAAAGTTCGAACCCAGGAGGGCACCAGGGGAAGACGAGCGGACGAGACAGCGCGACAAAATTCGTGGCGCTCACCCCCCGCCACCGCCAAGCCCAACAGCCTGAAAGACGGAGCCACCAGGGCCCAGGACCGCCCTCCAAGCCGTCAGGCGAGGGGAGAGGCACAGGTCAAGCGCCGGCGCCGCCGTCGCCACTCTCGGTGCTCCTGCGAGTTCCCCGAATTAGTCGAAAGATCGCATCATCGAGAGAGGAGGACGAGGTGAGGCGAGGGCGAGGAGGGGGAGGTGGCGGCAGGTCCCCGCGTAAATCAGCACGCGCGGCTGCTCCAGGTTGGTGAGCACCACGGGCGCGGTGGGCAGGGGCAAGCGAGCGAGCCCTCTCAGAAACTCGGGAACCAGTGCTCACTCCCCGTCCCTGACCTCGAGCGCCGCTGAAATCGGCCTGCACATCTAGAACTGGTCGGCAGTCTCGTCGAGTGCTAGCTGGAGGAGTCGCTCCTGATGACTCTTGGGCGGCGTGCCTTTCTTCACCGTCGCGCCGAGCTGCACCATCGCTGCGACCACCTCCTTCTGAACGCCTGTCCCACTGGCCTCCAGGAAGATCTTCATCCTGGACCTGTCGTGGGTGTAGGCCACTCGACAGTACTTCACCTCGTCGGCCAGCGAGTCGTTCGTCTTGTCGGGGTCGCTCCTGATCGCATCCATGTAGGCCTTGATCTTCGCCGCATTCTGAGCACCGACTTTCTCGCCTTGCTGCTGCAAGGCCCCGGCGGAAGAGGAGGAGGGAGGAGGGGGAGGGAGGAAGGGGGAGGAGGGGAGGGAGGAGGAGGAGGAGGAGTAGGAGGGCGAGGAGGAGGAGGGAGGAGGAGTAGGAGTAGGAGTAGGAGTAGGAGTAGGAGGAGGAGGAGGAGGAGGAGGACCAGGAGGAGGAGGAGGAGGGCGAGGAGGGCGAGGAGGAGGAGGGCGAGGAGGAGGGCGAGGAGGAGGAGGAGGAGGATAAGGAGGAGAAGGAGGAGGGCTGCCAGCCGACCGCGGGGGGAGCTCGAGCGGACCGCGCGCGGGGTGGGGGAAAGGCCGGTGCGCACGTCTGCGGAGCGCGCGCGCCGCGGGGAGGGGCGGCGGGGCGGGGCCTCGAGCCGCGCGGGGCGCGCGGAGGGAGCTGCTGCTGCCGGCCGCGGTCGTCGTCGCCGCCGTCCTCGGCGCCTTGTCTGACGCTACGCGGGCTCAGCGCAACAGCACGGAGCGTTATGCCATCGGCGCTTGTTCTGCTCCTCCTCCTCGCCCTACTCCTCCTCCTCCTTCTCCTCCTCCTCCTCCTCCTCTTCCCGCTCCTCCTCTCCTCCTTTCTCGTCATCCTCGCTCCCCTCGGAACCCTTCGTTCTTTCCTCATCCTCTCCTCATCCGTTTCCTTCTCCTCCTTCTCCGCGTCAACTGCCTTCTCCTTCCACTCTTAATTCATTCATGCCCACCTCCACCACAACTGTCCCTCCTCCCCCGGGACCTCCAAGACTGCTAACACCCGACGCTGTGCCCAGAAGGACAACATGGATTGCCAGCAGGTCCCTTCCAAGTCACTGAGCACTTCTAGAGGCCAAGGCTCTGGTTTCACAGATTGGCTGGGCGATCCCTGTCGCGTCAGTTATCCAAAGACCTCGGGAGCGCGGTTCAGAACCCGAACTTCCAACGTGCTCTAAGATGGTCCATCGGCCCGCCCTTGGGCTCCCCAGGGGGCCTCTCGGGCGGGTGGTAATGGGGGGTGGCTCCAGTGGGGGGTGAAGGGGGTGAAGAGGAGGGGCGCCTTTAGGGTCATTTTCTTCAACCCCCCATTTGGGTCGGCGGCCACCCCCCAACACCTCCCGCCCGAGCCTCTTGAATTGCCTTGGAGGCCCTTGGGTCCGGCCCAGGAAGTCAAGGTCATAGGAACACAATCTTGTGCTGATCGGTTCTCGCGCACTCGCCCTTCTTGGTCATCGGAGTGTGCAAGACGCCCCCCAGGATCGCCACAAGACAGCCCCCGGTAGCCCAAAATCAAGCCCCCGAGAGGTCCCCGAGAAGGCCCCGCAGGGAGGCCACGATGGAAGCCTCAGAGGGGCCTTTAGGATTCTCCATATCTGAGGAAGGTGGTGTTCAGACTCTGGGGCGCCCCCAGACTCTGAGGGCTGGGGGTTGCTCCGACTCTGTCTCTCGTTGTCCGACTGCGTCTCCTCGCTCCTGCCCCCTGCCTCCTTCTCCTGGTCCTCCTCCCTGTTTCTCTTCCTACTCCCTCTTCGCCTGCTTTTCCCAGTCCTTTTCTTCCTCTTCCTCCTCCTTCCTCCTCTTGCTCCTCCTCCTCCTCCTCCTCCTCCTCCTCCTCCTCCTCCTCGGTCCCCCTCCTCCTCCTCCTCATCCTCATCCTCCTCGTCCCCTCCTCCTCTCCTCCTCCTCCTCCTCCTCCTCCTCCTGCTCTCCTCCTCCTCCTCCTCCTCCTTCCCTCCGCCTCCGCCCGCCTCCTCCTCCTCCTCCTCCTCCTCCTCCTCCTCCTCCCAAAAGAGGCCTCTAAGACGCCCAAGATGGCCTCCAAGACGGCCCTGAAGCGCCACAAGAGGACCCCACATCGGTTCAGAGAAGCCTCCAAGACGGCTTCCGACGGCGTCAGACCCGTCAGACGGGCCAGGAACGCGTTAAGACGGCCAAGGAGAGGCCCCCAAGACGCCCCCAAGGCCCCCGAGAGGTCTAAGGAGGCCCCCAAGAGGCTTCCAAGAGCCCCCTGGGAAGCCCCCAGGAAGCTCCACAAGAGTGCTCCAAGAGGCTCCCAAGAGGCCTCCTCCTCCTCCTCCTCTTCCTCCTTCTCCTCCTCCTCCCTCTCCTGATCCTCCCCCTCAGCCTCCTCCAAATGTTCCCCGAAGAGTTTCCGGAGCGGCTGGGGGAATGCATTATCAGATAGCTTGGCGAAGCTGGGGCCCAACGTTTGGCCACATAGGCGCTTCTCAACAAGGCTTGGGGCGGCGGTGATTCGCCGTAGGCGTCTTGGATCCGCCGCCCCCTGTGCTTGCCACAGGGGTGGACGGCGTGCCAGACATGTTGCTGCTTTTGTTATTTTCGAACCCTTCCCAGTGGCCTTCGGCCCAGACCGCCTGCCCCTCGGAAGGACCAGAGGGTGCGGCCCACATCGCCACCAAGACGGCCCAAATGGCCCAAGATGGCCACCAAAATGCCTCCAAGGCGGCTAGGATTGCCCCAAGAGAGCCCAAGACGGCCCCAACATGTCTCCAAGACGGCCCAAGATGCACCCGAGGCGTTCCAAGATGGCCCCAAGATGGCCCAGGACGAGGCATTTAATGCAGTCCTCCAAGGGGACCTGCAATGGAGAAGGAGGAGGAGGAGGAGGAGGAGGAGAAGGAGAAGGAGGCTTAGGAGGAGGATGAGGCGGAGGAAGAGGAGGAGGAGGAGGAGGAGGAGGAGGAGGAGGAGGAGGAGAAGGAGGAGGAGGAGGAGGAGGAAGAGGAGGAGGAGGAGGAGGAGGAGGAGGAGGAGGAGGAGGAGGAGGAGGAGGGGGGTAGGAGGAGGAGAGGGAGAGGGAGGAGGAGGAGGAGGAGGAGGAGGAGAAAGGAGGAGGAGGAGGAGGAGGAGGAGGAGGAGGAGGAGGGGGAGGAGGGGAAGGGGGACGAGGAGGAGGAGGAGGAGGAGGAGGAGGGGAAGTGGAGGGAGGGGGAGGAGGGGGGAGGAGGAGGAGGAGGAGGGGGGAGGAGGAAGAGGAGGAGGAGGAGGAGGAGGAGAAGAAGAGGAGGAAGGGAAAGAGGATGAGGAGGAGGAGGAGAGGAGGGGGAGGAGGAGAACGAGAACGAGGAGTGTGTTGGAGGCACAGGAGGAGGAGAGAAATAGGAGGAGGAGGAGGAGGAGGAGGAGGAGGAGGAGGAGGAGGAGGCGGAGGAGGAGGAGGAGGAGGAGGAGGAGGGAGAGGAGGAGGAGGAGCAGCAGCAGCAGGAGGAGGAGGAGGAGCAGCAGGAGGAGGAGGAGGAGCAGGAGGAGGCGGAGGAGGAGGAGGGCGACCAGGGCGAGGGCGATGAGGAAGAAAAAGGCGAGGAAGAGGAGAGGGAGCCGACGGACAGGAGGTAACGAGTCAGATGGAGGCTCTCGCCGACGCGCAGTCCCCATTCGCTCAGCGACGTGCCCAACCCAATCGCGGGGCCGGGCCACCGCCAAAAGAGCCTCGGGGCGAGGTCCTGCGCCACCGTTTTGGAGGGTGGCGCGCAGGGGGGTTGCCAGAGGCGAGGGGCGGAGCCCTCCCCCGGGCACAGGCCAGGCGGCGGGGCTGGGATGCGGCGCGAGCGCACGCCTGTCCATCCCTACCCCTTTCGCAATCTTGATGAGGGGCGGATGCGGGCGAGCGTTCTCCTCGTCCTCCGTCATCCTCGCCCTCACGTGGGGGGGCGATGCGGGCGGCGGGGATGCTGCTCCTCGACCTCCTTCGGATCCGTCCTTGCCTGCCCCCGTCCTCCGCCTCCTTCTTCTTTCCCCCCTTTCTCTTCGCCTGTGTCTCGCCTGCGAGAATCCCACAGGCGCATGCCGCACTGGGGCCGCCAGCTGGACGTAAACGGCAACGAACAGGCGCAGAAGGCGCCAAAAACTGGCATGCAGAGATCGCCGAGGGCTCGTTGACCAACGGTGATATTGGCCGAATTCAGATCGAATTCCATGAGACGCCCCCAGCGCAGCGCAATGCAGTTTCCGAAAACCCCGCGAACAGTCGGGGGCGACGATAGGGGGCGAATAGCTCAGGATTAGGTCGGGCATGTCCCCCTACAGGGGGATTTTCGACGACAGAAATAATGATAGTCAGAACATGCTCAAAAATCAAACAAACGTGCTAAAACTAACCCTGGCGACGTACCCAACCCTTGCGCAATGCGGGGCAGAAGTACATCAGGATTGCTACAACGGGGGCAATGACGTAACATGGACGCATGTGCAGCAATCGGAAGGCTCGCAGGCCCCCGATCAAGATCTAAGGGCTACGTAATGACAAATCACCCCCGTTGGCTGTGCCACGCGCCGCTGCACCCAACGTATCCCACAGCAGCTCTTGAGAGCCCCCGCGGGATACGTGTAGGCGCAACGTTATGGCCATCGCCCGGCAGATGGTCTGTTTCACAAATCACCCCCGTTGACTGTGCCATGCGCCCGTTGCCCCTAACGTATCCCACAGCAGCTCTCCAGAGCCCCCCCCGGGAGGGAACGGCGAAGTCCGGCTCAGATCCCCGCGGTGCCTCGCTCCGCAGGACCCACCAGCAGCCCTCGAAAATGGCGACAATGTCGCAGATCGCAGCCCCCCAGGGACGGCGAGGTCCCGCTCAGATCCCCGTGGTGCCTCACTCCGCAGGACCCACCAGCAGCCCTCGAAAGTGGCGACAGTGTCGCAGATCGCAGCCCCCCAAGGCCGGCGAGGTCCCGCTCAGATAGATCCCCGCGGTGCCTCACTCCACAGGACCCAAGAGCAGCCCTCGAAAGTGGCGACAGTGTCCCAAATCGAAGCCACCCAGGGACGGCGAGGTCCCGCTCAGATCCCCGCGGTGCCCGCAGGACCCACCAGCAGCCCTCGAAAGTGGCGACAATGTCGCAGATCGCAGCCCCCCAAGGACGGCGAGGTCCCGCTCAGATCCCCGCGGTGCCTCACTCCGCAGGACCCACCAGCAGCTCTCGAAAGTGGCGACAATGTCGCAGATCGCAGCCCCCCAGGACGGCGAGGTCCCGCTCAGATCCCCGCGGTGCCTCACTCCGCAGGACCCACCAGCAGCCCTCGAAAGTGGCGACAATGTCGCAGATCGCAGCCCCCCAGGGACGGCGAGGTCCCGCTCAGATCCCCGCGGTGCCTCACTCCGCAGGACCCACCAGCAGCCCTCGAAAGTGGCGACAATGTCGCAGATCGCAGCCCCCCAGGGACGGCGAGGTCCCGCTCAGATCCCCGCGTGCCTCACTCTGCAGGACTCACTCTGCAGGACCCACCAGCAGCCCTCGAAAGTGGCGACAGTGTCGCAGATCGCAGCCCCCCCAGGCACGGCGAGGTCACTCAGTCCCGCGGTGCCTCACTCGCAGGACCCACCAGCAGCACGCAATGTCGCAGATCGCAACCCCAAGGACGGCGAGGTCCCGCTCAGATCCCCGCGGTGCCTCACCCGCAGGACCCCCAGCAGCCATCGAAAGTGGCGACAATGTCGCAGATCGCAGCCCCCCAGGGACGGCGAGGTCCCGCTCAGATCCCCGCGGTGCCTCACTCCGCAGGGACCCACCAGCAGCCTCGAAAAGTGGCGACAATGTCGCAGATCGCAGCCCCCCAAGGACGGCGAGGTCCCGCTCAGATCCCCGCGGTGCCTCACTCCGCAGGACCCACCAGCAGCCCTCGAAAGTGGCGACAATGTCGCAGATCGCAGCCCCCCAGGGACGGCGAGGTCCCGCTCAGATCCCCGCGGTGTCTTACTCCGCAGGACCCACCAGCAGCCCTCGAAAGTGGCGACAATGTCGCAGATCGCAGCCCCCCAAGGCCGGCGAGGTCCCGCTCAGATAGATCCCCGCGGTGCCTCACTCCACAGGACCCAAGAGCAGCCCTCGAAAGTGGCGCAGATCGCAGCCCCCAGGGACGGCGAGGTCCCGCTCAGATCCCCGCGGTGCCACTCCGCAGGACCCACCAGCAGCCCTCGAAAGTGGCGACAGTGTCGCAGATCGCAGCCCCCCAGGGACGGCGAGGTCCCGCTCAGATCCCCGCGGTGCCTCACTCCGCAGGACCCACCAGCAGCCCTCGAAAGTGGCGACAATGTCGCAGATCGCAGCCCCCCAGGGACGGCGAGCTCCCGCTCAGATCCACGCGGTGCCTCACTCTGCAGAACCCACCAGCAGCCCTCGAAAGTGGCGACAGTGTCGCAGATCGCAGCCCCCCAGGGACGGCGAGGTCCCGCTCAGTTCCCCGCGGTGCCTCACTCCGCAGGACCCACCAAGAGCCCTCGAAAGTGGCGACAATGTCGCAGATCGCAGCCCCCCAGGGATGGCCAGGTTCGCGCAAGGCAAGAGGAGACAAGGAGGGGAGCGGGAGACGGGAGGCGGGAGGAGAACTGAAGACCGCAGCGCTCTGTTCAAAGCGAATGCCCCACCAAGGAGGGTTGGGACAAGTCGTCCCCAGACTATGTTGTGACTATTTTTGCATATTCCTAGGGCTCCCAACTTCGCGCTTCGCGCTCCGCGAAGCGCGAAGCGCGAATAACTTCGCGCCCTCGCGCCGCCCCCCCAAAGGGAGAAAAGGAGGACGAGGAGGAGGGGGGAGAAGGAACGAGGACCGCGAAGCGCGAAGCGCGAATAACTTCGCGCCCTCGTGGGAGCCCTTGTATTCCCCCTGTAGAGGGACAGGCCCGACTTGAAAGCCCAGGGGTGAGCAAGGCATGCATCCGGGGGCGCCGATGGTCCCCCCGCCCAGCTCGGAGGCTCGAGCCTGCGCCGCCGGGAGTGCCGCCCTCCGCCGCTTCCACGTCCGCCCGCGCCCCGGGGCAGGCGGAGGAGAGATCGGAGGAGGAGGAGGAGGAGGAGGAGGAGGAGGAGGAGGAGGAGGAGGAGGAGGAGGAGGGGGAGGTGGAGGAGGGGGAGGAGGAGGAGGAGGAGGAGGAGGAGGAGGAGGAGGAGGAGGAGGAGGAGGAGGAGGACTTCGGCGAAGCTCCTGGGCGCATGCGTGTAATGAGTGATGCCCGCCCTTAGGCTACTCGCCCCTCTCGTCACCCCCGAGACAGCACATTTGGACGCCCGACATGAGCAAGAAGGAACTGGGTACAGTCGTGGCGTTGACCTAAGGAACCCTCAATAAGGAACGAGGCCCCTTTTGTTCCATAAGTTCTACTTCTATTTCCCATGGAAACCTCAGGAAAACCTGTGGCAAGCTGTAAAACCATCGAGGAACCCTGGATCCCTCCCCAACGAGAAGGGTTCCTTCTTCAGCGCCCCGACGGTACGATGCCCAGCAACACATGCTGTTCAAAAGCGGCAGTGGCCGCTGGCTGGCAGGCGGCCTTCTCTCAACTAGACAACGACCGCGGCGACGCCGACCACGAGCCCTGTTCAGAACGAACCAGAACTGCCGTTGGGCGTTGTACCCATTGTGTCCGTACCGAAAGGGCCCGACAACAAGAAACCTCCCGCAAGACACCCGGCCCTGAGACCACAGGACGTCCCTTGATGTTCGGTGTGGGCACGTTACGCTCTCCATGGCAGGAGCCGTCGAAGCCCAGGAACCCCAGGAGCACCCTGGAGGCAAGCAGGGTGCTCCTTGGCACTGGCCTCCGCTGTAACTGCCCATGCCGGCCGTCCCCAGCACAGGCGGCCAGGCAGCCCGTCGGCCACCCGCCGGCCCCCCGCTGGGCCGCCCCCTCGGCCCGCGCCGGCTCAGGCGAAGTCGCCCCCCCGGGGCGGCGACGGCAGCGCTGCAGGTGGCGGCCTGCGCGCGGCACGGAGCCGCGTCCCGCCCCGAGGGGCAACGAGGAGGAGGAGGAGGAGGAGGAGGAGGAGGAGGAGGAGGAGGAGGAGGAGGAGGAGAGCCCAAGGACGGCCCAAGACTGTCCAGGACGCCTCCGGGACTGCCCAGAAGGCCCCCCCCCCGAGACGCCCCTGGGCCCGGAGCGCCCCACGAGGCCGCCCCAGGTGAGGGGCAACGATAGGGGGGGACCGGCACAAGGGGGCACTGGCATCGACCCGGGATCGGCGATACATCGCCGATGGATCGGCGGCAGGCTCCCGACAGCGACTCCGCACCTTCCCGGGCGGGGGCAGGGTTGTCGGGCCCCTATCGGCGATGTGTCGCGTCCTAAATGGGCCTCCTGGATGGGGTCCGAGTAGATGGGGTCGAAGGATCGCGCCGCATCGCCAATGCGTCGCCGATGCATCGGCGATGTAGCGATGTATCGGCGATGCATCGGCGACATCGGCGATGCATCGGCGCCGTCGGCGAGGAGAAAATCGGGCTCCACATCGAACCGCATCGGCGATGCATCGGCATGCGGCGCGATCCTCCGACCCCATCCACTCGGACCCCATGTAGGATTAGGTCGGGCATGTCCCCCTACAGGCGGATTCTGGACGAAACATTTAAGAAGTTATGGTGACCATATCCAGACAAGGTTAAAGAGAATCCAAAAATCGTCCCCAGACTACCTTTTCACTACTTTTGAACATCCCTCCTGTAGAGGGGCACGCCCGACTTAAAAACCTGGGAGGCCGAGAAGGAGTCGCGGCCCGCCCCTGGCCACCGTGGTGGCTTCCTCGCTGCTGCTGCTGCTGTTGCTGCTGCCGCTGTTGGTGGAATCGTCGGGCATGAAATCAACAAGGTGGGAGAGGGGGACACTCCGTTTTCAGTAGCTACGCCTCGGGAGCCCGAGGAGTCACTCTCATCCCGCAGCAAGCGGGCGCTAAGCCTAAAAGGCTGATACGGGATCACATGCAATTACAAAGAGGGGTGGAGGGAAGAGGAGACACACCACAACGGGACCACTTTTCGTGGAATTGCTATGGGGAAAGAAACCTTATCCTCTCCTGCACTCCTGCCGACTTCCCTGAGGGTCGCCCATCAGGGCCTGCCGTGACGCGCGCCGGGAGCGGGACTTAAGGTGAGAGTTGAGGGCCCTCTCTGAGAGGTGGCCTTCCTCGTCTACTAGAACCATCGTGCCTTTACTGAGGAGATCAAGAAGGGCGAGGTTCGACCTACCGGGGTCGGCTTTTGTCAAGGGATCCGCCGCCATGCGGCCATGTGGAACCCAGCGGACCTGGGACCCCACCGCACTCATGCTATCACGCACGACTGCCAACTCGATGGCGTTCCTCCTGTCGGCGCGGCTGCCCGCGCTGTTTCTCGAAAGAGTGTCGAAAATAGATTTCGCGTCAACGACGGAAATCGTGTCAACCTGATCAGACAAAGTGCAATCTCTGCTGAGCACGACAGAAAAAGGAGCCTGCGACAGATGCCAGTCCGGACGCACCACGTCCTTAAAAATGAGATCGCGCCACATGATGGACAGCCATTGGGCCTCGGCGAGAGCCGCTGAGAGACTTAACGTCTCGGCCGCCCCCGTGGACGCAACCACGCGCTTGAGACGAGTCGATCTCCAAGCAAGAAGGGACACGCGCGCCCGGCAGTTCTGCCGGATACTCGAATCGGCAGCTAACACCATCCACCCTCCCTGGGCCCCGTTACGCCTAGCGGACCCGGGACCTCCAGCATCTGACACCGTGACGAATGTCATGCTCGAGGGGTCAAGGGGCCAGATTACCACCTTCTGGCTGGCGGTGCTCTTGAGATGCTTGACAGCCTTGATGCAAAGAACCGCATCCGACACGAGGGGAGAGGGGAGAGCAGCACTCTGGAGCGACGCACACGCGGCCACGTCGGGCCTGCTCTCTCTCCCTAACCATTGGATCTGGGCCACCATAGTACGATACGCTTTGATCTCACCGGGCGTGAGGGGGTCATCAGGTACTGCTCGACGCTCCTTAGCAAGCGGCATAGCAGCTAGCTGTTCCAAAACGTATTTTTCTTGATCCATATAGATCCGATTGCCTGCTTGTCGCAGGTGTCGACCCGCAAAGTCGGATTCCCCGGATTTCCACTTGCCAAACCTGAAACGCGATTGCAGCCTGGTCTTGAGACCAGCCTTCTCCGAGGGATGAGCCGATTCGATCAGATCGTCGACCTCGATCAAACACAGAGCGCGAGGCTCGCCCTGGGACGAGCGCTTGACCCAGAGGCAGGGCTCGAGGAGGCTTTTCTCGAATCCGTCCTCAGCTAACCACTGCGTGATCGTGCGATGCCACAGCAGGGGGGCATCGTTAAGGCCGTATACCGGCGAAATGAGCTCTATAAGCTCGCCAGGATTGAGCGAGAGACCTTGGCAAGGCTCACAATAGATCTGGCCGCGCGGGCGGGCCAGCTTGTTAGACTGACAAAACGCATTCTTGGCATCCGCCACCTCCAACTCCCACCCGAGCGAGCACACAGCCTGGAGCGTCAACATGATACTCTCCGCCTGTGGCGTCGGAGAGTATACTTGAAGCTCGTCGCTGTCCGGGTCGTGGTGACCCTGCACGCACCATCTTGATTTAGCAATGGGCTCGGCCCCGAGCCCCTCCTGGGGCTTGAAACGTCGGACCATCCGGGGCCCCAAAACTCGGTCCGGGAAGCGGCGACGGATCAGCGAGGCCTCCTGGGCCGGGACGATTCGGACGGCCCCGGACTCTATAATGGCTCGCCACTCCTTCGCATCCGAGAAAACGAACAGCTCCCGCTCAGCACGCGAGAGGCTCTTGAGGGAAACTTCGGCCCCTCGCCGGCTCGGTGGAGCTTCCCCGCTCGAAACTCCGGCCGTTGAGGGAAAACAGTCGCTCCCCCCCTGGGACCAAAAGGACGGTTCCCAGCCAAACCAACTGCAGACTTCCTCCCACAGCTCCTCTTGACCGTCTTCATCGCAGCCAGACTCAACTTCCCCGTCCAGTCCAGTCTCCCAAGAACTCAGAAAACGATCCCCCGGAGGAACGTGCTCCAAACCGGCCAGGCGCGCAGCTTGCTCAGCCGTGCCGGTGACAGGCTCACCTCCGTGCCCCAGCACAGGCGCCTCCCTGGACTCAGGGGTGCGAGACCGAGCTCGCGGTGCAGAAGCAGATGACGCGGCCGCTGCGCCGTCATCACCTGAGCGTGTCAGACGGATGCTCGCTGGAACATCGTCGAGCATGCGAAGCTGCCGGGGAGTCCGGCCGCTGGGATCTTTGGCCTCCCGCTCGCGGATCATGGTCCGCACTCGGCCCCCAGCCGGCTGCAGATCCTCGACTGGGGTGAGCACAGGCCTCGCCAGCGCAGGGGGAGAGGGCTCCTCCAGGCGAGGGCGTTGAAGAGGGGGAGGTCCTAACTCGGGATCGGCGCCCGGATCCTCAGGGCTCTCGACTCCACGCCTTGGTCGAATTTGGCTAGACGCGGGGTCCGAAACCTGCCTGGAGGGAGAAGAAGAGCGAGGAGAGGGAACCTGAAGGTCGGAGGTGTGAGGGTCAGAGACGGTGATGGGGCCCTCGGTCGACGCCTGATCGACTGGAACTGGTGGCTGCTCCGATCTTGGCGCCTCCGGCGCGGGACCTGGTCCTGGACCCTCGGGAGGGGGAGGAGCCTGGGGCCCCGGGATCCGCTCAGCTGACGCCTCGCCCGAGCCTTCCGGGGGGCCCGCAAGATCCCACGCCTCGGGGGGAGGGGGCCCCTCAGCTTCCACGTCGACGGCCCCCGCACGTTTCCCGGGATTCTGGAGATCCCGACGAAGAGCATCGAAGGATGGAACGTCCAACAACTCGGCCCCCCAGGCTTCTGCCTTCGTAGCCCAGCGCACCTGTTCCTGCCCGCACTTTAAAAGTCGAGACCGCGTCGCGACCCAAATGGTCGTGCCCTGCTGGAAAACAACAGCGCCCGGTCCAGTCCACCGGCTCCGGCCCAGATCGGCCGACCGGTCCTTGGCTGAAACTCGGCGCCACACGTGCACCCAGCTGCCGGGGGGATAGGTGGCATCGATGTGTCGACGAGACTTCGAAGCGGCGACGAGACGATCACGAACATCCAGGGACATGATGGCCTCCTTCGCTTCCTCCCGAAGAGCGTGCTTGCGAGCGAAAGCCCCAGCTGGTGTGTCGGTGTCCACGGCCCCCCGGACCACATCACCCACACCGACCTCGTCGCAAGCGTCGTCTGAAAGCAAACTGCGCGGGAGGCGGGGATTTTCGCCAAACACTAGCTGAAAGGGGGAAAACCCCCCCCTGTGAGTGTATCGGTTCTTAGCCCCCACAATCTCACACAAGAGGTCCTCCACCTCCTCCAGGGTCCCCGGGGACGCGCCCAGAGCAGCCCTCGTGAGCGCGGCCTTGACCAGACCGCCGTGCCTCTCGCACCGCCCGTTCTGGTGCGGACTCTCCGCGTCGCACACGTGCTGGTAGACTCCGTGATGCTCGAGGCTACGGCTGAATTGGCTCTCGAATTCTGGCCCGCCGTCTGTCATGACAGTCTCCGGAAGCCCGAATGGGCGCACCCAAGCGCGCAATAATCCTGACCAGACCTCGGAGGCAGTAGCTGCCTTCAGGACCGTGCACGACTGAAGGTTGCTGCCGTGATCTATGATGTTGAGGATCGGCCGCGTGGCGCCTAGAGCATTTATATAGAACAAGTCAGCCGCGACCAATTTATTGAACCTGTACGTCCGGGGGAGGGTGGCCTTGCGCCTCCAACCCGGGCGCGAAGTCTCCTTACACGTCGGACACTCGAAGTGACGTGAGACCCAGCGGATCACCTCTGGCTTGGCTTTCGCAACCTTGAGCGCCCGCACGAACTGTTCCCGTCGAGGGTGTCCTAGATTCATGTGGACCTTCAAAATCTCGCTCTGCATTTCCTTCGAAACTTCCTCAGACGGGGGAGGGGGCTCACGACTGCCATGGCCCCTGAAGGCCGGGTCTCTTGCTCTTCCTCGTCACTGTCCTCGACAACATCCGCTGGATCAGGGTCTGCCGCGTCAACGGCAGCGGCTGCTGGGAAAGAAGAGGCCTGACCAGCCTTCGAGCGCAACCAAGCCTCACTCGCGGCCTGCTCGACTCCGTCAGCGAGGGCAGCCGCCAGCATCGGCGGGTAGCTCTGAGCCGCCGCCGTCCTGGCCCCGCCCACCAGTTGAGAATGCACGCGCCCCCCCTCGCAGATCTTAGAACATCTCCGGAGCAAGGGAGGACAGTTGGAGATAAACCTGGTTGGCTTCATGGCCAACTCTCCGTCCAGGGTCCTGAGTTTAAACCGACACTGGTCCCCGCGGACCGCCCCGACCCCAGGCTGTTTCAGAAGCTCCTGCGTCGAACTCAACTGCTGGGAGAAGGCTCCTAGAGGGTTTTCCAACCAGAAGAATCGGCCGTGCTGGATCTGACACATGGCGACCTGGATGCAAAGACCCCAGTACATCAAGCACTCCCGCTCCACTCGAGCTCTCTCTTCCTGACTCATCTAGTGCCAGTTCGGCACTCGCGCAACACTGAAAGCCTTACAGGGGGGACTCATCAGGACGACGAGAGGTGCGTCTTTCTCGAGGACCTCCCAAAGCTTGGCCCTCTGAGAGGCCTGGCGAAGATCCCAACCTGTCGAGAGATCGACCGCGTGCGAGGCGAGATGCCCCCTACGCTCGATCTCCGGCGCGACGCGGGGAGGGGGGAAAAGCTCCAAAAGAAGGGTCCTGTTCTCGTGAACCTGAAGATGTCGCAGAGCCTTCCTTAGCTTTCGTTTGCCTGACCTGATCCCTGAGCCCATCAGCGTCCTAAGAGCTTCTTGCCTAACTATCCGAGGCACGATGGCCTCGGGAGACGCTAGCGGGACGCTAAGGCGGGAGCCTCGATCCAAGATGGCCCAGGACCCGGGGACGCTATCTAAGCTGGCGGCTGGCTCCTTCGAAACCCAGATCGCGACGTCGAGGTCGTTCGCTCGGTGTTCCTTGAGGGGCTTCTGGAGGTCTGCTGCTGAGGCCCCGGCCCACAGGACGTCCGCGAGGGTGACGTCTGGCCGAGATCCGGACGCTGAGGAGGTGACCCTGACTCTCTGGACCTCAGACCATGGACACTCTGGGCCGCTAGACCCTGAGGCCCTCATGGCCAGATAGACCAGCCATTCGAGCTTCTCCGAACGACTCGGCTGCCGCGACTCCCAGTCCATGACCCTCGCAACTTCGTCAAGTCCGACCGGCCTGCCAGAGGCCAGGTCCCAGACCCAGGAGCCCTGCACCTTAGAGGTGCACGGGAGACCCTCTCTCGGTCCCTCCCTGGACCAGGTTCTGAAGCTCTTGACGGTCCAGCTGCTGGGATCGGCCCCGACGGGAAGAAGGGCCCGAAGCTGCCGGATCTTCTCGGGACCGAGACTCGAAACCTCTAGGAAGGACGATGACGACGATGATGACAGGCCCTTTTTACCAGCCCGGTCCGAGGCCCTAAGGCCATCGGGCTTCGAGCTGCTGGTCAGCCGAGCCGGCTGAGAAGGAGAAGAACTGAGCCTGCTGGAGCCATAGACTGCCTCGCGCGAACTGGCTGTCCTCGTCTCCTCGTCTAGCGCTGGCCGCTGCCGCTGGACCCGCCGCCCAGGGTGCCCTTGAGCATCTGCATGAGCTCGTTGAAGTTCTCGGTCCTCTGCTGAAGGCTCCTCTCGGTCGCCTCCTGCGAGGCCCTCTGAGCGTGCATGAACTCCATGATCTCCTGGCGGTTGGCCTCCTGGTCCTGAAGCAAGCGCGTCAGCGTGTCGCCGTGGCCGGTGTGGGGGTTCTGGTCCAAAGGCGACCTGGCCGGCGAGCCCTTGACCGCTGCTGGAGCGGGGGTCTTCCTGGCTGGAGGTGCCCCCGCCGGCGGCGCTTTCCAGGGCAGGCACTTTGACTCGATGGAGAGCGGACGAGACTGGCGACGAGGGTCCGCCATCGCTGGGTAGTCCTGCTCGCTCGGCTCCACCAGGCCCTCGTCCTCCAGCTGCATCTTGACCTTGCTCTTGATCGTGTTCTGCTCGCTGACCTTGCCCCACTTCTTGCGTTCCTGATCGACCTTCCTTTGGGCCTTGGCGTCGATCTGCTCCTCCTTCGTCTTGGCGTGGTAGCTGATCCTGGACAGGCAGAGCTTGCGCCTGATCCAGCTCGCGTACTGGTTCGACCTCCGCTCGCGGTGCTCCACTGGGTGGTGGCACAGCTCCGGGTCCGGCTTCCCCGTCGAGAGCGACGCGAGAGGCGCGAGGTAAGCCGTCGTGCGGGAGGCCACGCAGTAATTTAGTATCATCAGAAGCTTGAGAGCCCAGCGCATCCAGGCCTGCTGATCCGGCGTGAAGAGAAAGCCCCCCTCCGCAAGAAGCTCCTTCTCGGTCTCGCTCATCTCGACCTCCGAGTAGTCGACGTGCTGGAGCTCGGTGTCGTGCCACGGGTCCGGGGTCATGTCCCAGTTGGCCTCGATCTCCGAGTCCTCGGGAAGGTCCGGCAGATGGACTGGGTTCTGGCTCCCCGCGCCCCTGACCGTGGCCCTCGACCGCCCCATGAGGTAGCCCACGGTGCGAGCCCTGCCCGGCGTGCCCTTGCGGCCGAGCTGCTTCTTGACGCCTGTCGCTGACATGGCCCGGCACGGAGAGCTGAGTCGGACCACTGGAACGTGTGGGATCGTTGCTTGCACGTAAGCTTGAGCCGGGAGTAGCTACGGAGAGGACGCTGGCCTCTGAACTCCCAAGACAGCCCGCGAAAGTTGGTCCCGAGACACCCTCCACACTCACCGAGGACGAGGGAGAGGAGGAGAGGGACTGAGCGCATGCAAGCAAACTGCCCCGCCCGTCCTGAGAGGCTGCTTCGCCGCTCACCAGGAACTCCGTGTAGCCGATCCAGTAGTCGGGCATCGCGCCGATGAGGTCGTCCTGCTTCCAGTCGGTCTCGAAGTAGTGCTCCACGCTGACGCCGTCCTTGTCCTTAAACTGGCAGCACGTCGTCATCTGGCCCGTCAACTCACTCAGCGCCCTCGGAAGATCCTTCAGAGCGCGGGGGTCGACCATCGTCCGCCGAGGGCGCACGTGTACCAGTCGAACCTTGTCCCCGAGGTCCTGCCAGTAGTCGCCTACGGGCTTGTCGACCGTGAAACTCGGAAACCTCTTGGCCAGCTCCGGGTCCAGCTTGAAATCCCCCGGGTCCCTGCCTATCAAGGATCTCGTCCGATGTCCTGACGGAAGTTTCGTCATCTGGATCTTGACGCGCTCAGCGTTGCCGACTGTCATCTCGTCCTTCTGAAGATCGATATGAGCGTTCATGAACTCCAAGAAGCCTGCCGGCAGCAACGGAGGACAGGAATGTGGCAGCACCAAGAACTCGAGCACCCCGCACCTGTGAAAGCTCAGGGGAACGAGAGCCTTCGCCACCGGCTTCACCTTGCCCCCAACTCCGTTCGCGCTCGGTAGGTCGTCGCATCGGCTGACGTGAACCTTGAAACCTTTCTGCTGGAATGCCCGTCGAAGTATCTGAAGATCTGGCTCGCCGATCAGTGCCTGTGCGGCCGCCGTATCCACGAGCGCATGGTCGCCCAGGTCTCTCAGCGTGAGCCCCGTGAAGGAGTCGCTCTCGGTGACCTCTGCCAGTACCTCCGCTAGCTGCTCCACGAAACTTGCCCACGAGGGCGTCGAGGTGCCGAACGAGTCGAACGAGAAGTAGAAGTCCTCCGATCCTCGGGGAGCCGTGCCGCTAGCCGTCGTCGTCTTCCTGCCAGAGCCCTCTGACTTCAACCTGTCGGCTTTCGATCGGTACGGCTTTTTGCAATCTTCACGCCAGTGCCCCTTGTCACCGCAGTTCGTGCAACGAGTACGCCTTTTCAAGTCCTGCTTCGAAATTCTGCGAAACGTCTGCCGAGGGGGAGGAGGATGGTCACCACGTTTGCGATCAAAGAAATCTCTGTCTACCTTTCTAGCTGCCTTCAACTGCTTCGACTCTTTCCATGTGCGCCTCTTCGTCGCCGCCAGCTCGGCGTACACGTGGTACGCCTCGTCCTCGTACAAGTCTTTTTCCTCCAGAGTTGTCAAGAAAATCTCGGCCTCATCTTCTGGAAACTCCGTCTCGAAGATGTCATACTCCTCATCCGATCGGCCGGCCTCGTCCTCGCACTCTTCTAACACCGGGTAGCTCCTGGATCCGGTGGGCCTTGACTGGCCGGGCAGCATCGTCTTGTCCGACACGTCCATGGCCAGAATCGCCTTCCTCGTCGCTGAGGCTGACTCATCACCCTGCATCAGCGTCTTCAGGTTGATGCGGTTCTGCGTGCTCAGCTGGGCGCCCTCTTCGTAGAACCTCGCCTTCACGTTGTCTGGCAGCGAGAGGCCCACGCGCTCGGCCGCCGCCAGCTGCTCGTCCCTTCTCAGAATGAAGTTCGTCAAACTCTCACCCTTCCGAATCTGCACGTCGAAGAGCGCTGCTCCCTGTGCTTCCCTATCTTTGTCGCCGGGGCGCTCTCCATTCAACAATCGCAGATGACCGATGAGATTCTCGATACCGTCTGCCTCATCCATCTCCGAGCGCACCAGCTTGAACTTCCCTTGCAGCTCGATCGAGAACCCCTCGATGATCTTCGCGGCCTGGTGTTCTGGAAGAACTCCTGTGCGCCTTGCCCACGAGCGCAGGTTGGCCGCATACAAGTCCACATGCTCGAGGCCTGGGAATGACGGCGGAGCCGAGAAATCCTTGGACCTCTCAGGCTGGCCCCTCCACTTGATCCCCTGGTCGTCGTCTCGGTCGCTGTGCCACCAGCTGCTCCACGCGCCACTCCACCATCCTGCTGACCACTGGTCCTGCGCCCAGCGCCAGCCGTCCCTCCACCAGTCGTCTACCTGCTCGGTCCCCTGCGCGCCCCGCGCCTGTCTCTCTGGTGTCGGGATGTCCTCCCAGCCTCCTTCTCGTGGCCCGTCGCGTGCGGCGGGTTCCTCCTGGGACCCGGACGCTGCTCCTGGCGTCTGCGCCTGCCCCTCCGAGCCCGCTGCATCCACGCTCCGCTACCATTGTTGGTGGAATCGTCGGGCATGAAATCAACAAGGTGGGAGAGGGGGACACTCCGTTTTCAGTAGCTACGCCTCGGGAACCCGAGGAGTCACTCTCATCCCGCAGCAAGCGGGCGCTAAGCCTAAAAGGCTGATACGGGATCACATGCAATCACAAAGAGGGGTGGAGGGAAGAGGAGACACACCACACCGCGACCGCCCGTGGATCGCGGCGGCCTGGGCCGCCAGCCGGGGCTGCTGCTGCTGCTGCTGCCGGTCGTCGTCGCCCGTCGCGCTCGTCGTGATCCCCGTCCCTGGCACTCTTCCCGCTCCTGCCGCTGCCCGTCCTCCTCCTCCTCGTGCCCGCCTCTCCACCTTTGTCCTCTCGCCCTCCTCCCTCCCCCCCCCCTCAATCGTTCCTCCTCCCACCTCCTCCTCCTCCTCCTGCCCGCCTCTCCACCTTTGTCCTCTCGCCCTCCTCCTCCCCCCCCCTCAATCGTTCTCCTCCCACCTCCTCCTCCTCCTCCTCCTCCTCCTCCTCCTCCTCCTCCTCCCTCTTCCCGCTCTTCCTGCTCCTCGTCATGGGCCTCATCATAATCGTCACCATCATCACCAACATGATCATCATCCCTCTTCCTCATCGTCCTTCATATTTCTCTGTCGCTGCTCTTTATGAATCCTCCTCCTCCGACCCATCGTCCCGTCGTTCTTTATTTCGTTACCATTGCACCACCCATCGCTATGTCGACCGCATTCGTCTCCCCGTTCTTATGCTGCTGGACCTAATGACATAAATTCCATATTCTTCTGCTTCGCTGTCTCCGAAGTATCCCGCGAATCAGTGGAGGCCTTGCCTCGCAATGCGCTGCTATGTGGAATAATGCTCTCCCCGCGTCTGGATCCGCAGAAATTGTGTTTGATAGTCACGCTACAAAAACCCATCACTTTCAATTTTCAGCTGGTAGCGTTGAGGTCGACCTAGGCGTACAAGAATACGAAGCAATCTGGGCAACTGATTCGGCTGACCCACCTCAGTGCCGTGAACACTGAACGGAATGCCCTCAAACTTTCCTGAAATCCTCGATCCGCCACCGTGTCCCCTGGCACGCTGAGTGGCAATAGAATACCGTGCTGCCTGGAAGTGTCTCTGTCGTCCTCCTTCTCCCCGTGCTTCGCTGCGTGCATCCCCCCCCCGAGGGGGCTTTCCACGCTGCCAGATGGTTCCTTATGGCGCTCGCCACGGCGTCGAAAATGCCCGAGCTGGCCTCCAGGGGATCTCAGGCAAGCCACCACGGCCACCCAGCTGGCCCAAGATGCTTCCCCCAAATGGGCTCATATTGGAGGAACAAAAAAACGACATAAACATAATTTTTTGGATGTCCGCGCGGATTTCTTGGAGCCGCGCTGGACCCCCCTCCCCGGCGCGCGGAGTGCGCCAGGGAGACGGCGCCCGAGGCGCCGCCGGGGGGCCCCAGCGCAGATCCAAGAAATCCGCGCGGAACTCCGAAAGCTTAACTATGTTTATGCCTTTTTTCTTCTCCGACGTATGGCCCCAGGAGGTGACACGATGCAGTTGTGTCGCCTACGGCACGGACGTCGTCTGGGTGTGCCTGTCGGTCCTGCTCGTCTCTGACGGTGCCTTGTGCCGACTCACACCGAATGATTGACCTCTGCGTGTTTATGGTCGCGCCGCCGCGCCATTTTGGCTGCGCTTACTTGCTGGTCGCCACTGGGATCTCCACGCCACCGGGTTGTGAGTTTCGTTTCTGGCTCTTCTTCTGCGTGGCTGCCCGCGCGCTCGCTTCCCTTGCCTCTCTTTTTTCTTGCTGCCTAGTCGCGGCCCGACCAGCGTTCGGACGGCGTTCGACCTGCTTCGCAGAGCCCGCAGACCAACAAAAAGTATGGCCCGGCCCCAGGAGGTGACGGTCCATCGGCGGTGGACAAACCTCCCTTTAGTTAACCTCCCCTTAGTGAAAACGGCCTGGGACCGAAACCGACGGACATGGGCCCGCAAAAGTGACGGCCGCGACGCCCTCTCGCGGACCGAAAACGGCCAAGTCCTCAGTCGACGCGTCAGGGTAGGCGGTCTGTCCACCTCCGATCGGCTACACGTAAGAGTGACCCTGGGTAAGAGTGACCGTTTGGTGCGCAGCTGTTGGGGGGGCCGCGGGGAGGCCAAATCCAGGCGCGCTGGCCGCTGCTACCGCTTCGCGTTCGGCCATCTGGGGGCCCACCTGTGCCCGCACCAAAGGTCACTCCGGCGAAAGGTCACTCTTACGTCTACGGCAGGTTCGTGTCGTGCCGACCCCAGCGTTGGTTCTTGACACCGCAGGGATCATTCAACCCTGAACGATCGGCCGCTGCCGCAACGTCCGATCGTTCAACATCGATCGATTCTGGGCCGCCGCCGGCGTTCAGCCTTGAACGCCCGCGCTGGGGTCGCCGCTGGTCGACACGACGCAAACCTACCCTAGTCGATCCGAGTCCCACGGAGCCCCGAGATCGGCCAAGCGAGCCCCATGGGGCCCTCCGCGGAGGCCCTCCCCACGGGGCCACGCCCCCCGACCCCCCCCCCCCCGGGGTGGGGTGCACACGCCCCGCCTCCTCCGGGCTGCGAGGAGGGACCGGCGCCCCCCCCCCCCCCCCCCCCCCCAGGAGGCACCGGCAGAGACCCCACCGGGGCCCCCGGCGAGGGCCTACTTTACGCCCGCCGCGCGACGGGCGCCCACAGCCGAAGGAGCAGAAAGCGGCATATAGACATACACTTGGCACGCTCCGCGCGGACTTCTAGGATCCGCGCTGGGCCCCCCCCCCCCCAGGCGGCGCCTCCGGCGCCGCCCCTGGCGCGCTCCGCGCGCCGGGGAGGGGGGGGTCCAACGCAGATCCCAGGAACCCGCGCGGAGCGCCACCAGTCTTGCTTGTGGCGTTCGTTCTTCTTCGGCACAGGGCGTGGTTCCCCCAAGAGTCCCATGACTCGGGTCGGGCGAAAGGGGGGGATAGCAAAGGGGGGGTTTGAGAATCAGCTCGCGTAGCTGATTTTCCCGGCGCCTCCCGGCGCCGGAGGCGGCTATGTATCGAGGAATGGGCCCCTCGGCGGGGCCGAAACCAGCTGCATGCAGCAAATTTCGTAACCCCCCCTTTCCCAATCCCCCCCTTTCGCCCGACCCGAATGACGTTCGGGAGAACACCCCGACCACGAGCGTTGCCGCGCTGACGCTCAGGACTCCACCACACGGCCCTTCTAGAAGGCGGGGGGCGGCGGCGAGTCGCTGGAGGCAGCTGCGGCGACGCTGAGGCCAGATCACAAACTCTCCTTACTGCGCCCCCGGCTCTTCCGTGCTGGTTGGGTTGTCCTCTGGGGGGGAAGGGGAACAACAACCAGGCGACCTCAACGCTCGGCGCTGCGGGAAATGCGACTTCTGAGAAGACACGACTCGAGCTGCCGAACAAATCTTGGCACGCACACATTTCAACTCCGACCCAATCGCGCGAGGCTCCCGGGCGGCCCGGAACGGGATGGAACACGCCCATCACTCTGGTGCAGGGAGAGTCGCCCGCCGGGGTGTGGATCATCATGCCAGGACCTTCGACGTGCGGGAGTTGCGGCGCATCTTGCCCCGGGCGCTCCAGGCGCCCCGCGATCGTCTGACAACACTGAAGGGACCCTGGGACACACAAATACATACACACAAATAAAACAAATCCCAATACTTTCCCATATTTTCTGGGTTTCTGTCTCCCCCCCCACTTCCCATATTTTCCTATACTTTCCTGGGGATCGACGATTCATTGTGTCTGTGTGTTTTTTCTCTCCTGAACACACAGGCCGCCCGAGGACTCTCTCGGATGCCACTGTGGCGCTCGAGGCACCCGCGGGGATGACTACCTACCAGACCACCCCAACCCAACCCGAAGACCCGACTTTCGGGTTGGGGGGGTAAGGGTTCCACGTGTGTTTTCTCGATGTTTCCCGCCGCCCCCCCCCCACCACTGGAAATCGAGGGTAAATCTGAGCCTTCGGGTTGGGTTGGGGTGGTTTGGTGGGTCGTCAAAAAACGATGGCGAACCCGAGTCCTGGCAAACCCGGGTCTTACGCTCCCCCGATTTCTCCCTCCTGAAACACAGGCCGCCCGAGTGTGGTGAACTGTGGCGCTCTCCAGGCACCCGCGGGGCGCAGCCCCCGTGCCCAGCTGGCGCGCGCAGGCCCCGACGCGGCCCCGTCGGGCCCCCCCCCGGGGTGCCAGCCGCGGCGGCCAGGAGAGGGGAAACAAGCAATGGACTATTTGTGGGACTATTTTGAGGGTATTTCTCGTTGTTTGGACTATTTTTTGATTATTTTGGGTGCGTTTTTGGATTATTTTTACACTATTGTTTGATTATTGTTGGACTATTTGGGGTGTATTTTTAGTTTTTTGGGCTATGTTTGGACTATTGTGGGTGCACTTGTGGATTATGGTTGGACTATGTTTGGACTATTTCTGTACTATTTTTTTTTTCGTTTTTTTTTTTGATTATTTTTGGATTATTTTGGGTGCATTTTTGGATTATTTTTGGACTATTCGGGGGGTATTTTTCGTTTTTGGATTATTTTTGGATTACTTTGGGTGTAATTTTGGACTGTGTTTGGACTGTTTTTGGACTATTTGGGGGGTATTTTTTTTCCCCTTTCGTCGAGAATCCCCCGTGTAGGGGGGGGGCAGGCCCGACATGATGCCAGGACCTTTTGGCGTGCGGGAGCTGCGGCGCATCTCGTTGCTCCTCGCGCCTCCCATTGCACTGCTCTGCCCTCGTGCTATCTTCGTGCACGCGCGTCCGAAGAGCCGGTCGGCCGCGCCGGGCAACGTGCACTCTAAGACGGAAGGAAAGGAAGAGCCAAGGGGCCCAAGGACACAAGTACATACATACACACAAATGACAATATTTCCCATATCTTCTGGATTTTCGTCTTCCCCCCCACTGCCCATATTTTCATGGGGGTCGACGATTCGTTGTGTCTGTGTGTTTTTTCCCCTCCCGGAAGAGGGCGGCCGCAGATGGAGCAGCAGGGCGGAAGCCTCCGACACGGAGAGAGTCCGCGCCACACGGAGCGCGCGCACGCGGCCCCTCAGGCACCGGGCGCCAGTGCACGTTAACGGATTGTGCGAGCCGGCGCATGCTTCCGATGGAGGAGGGGGGGGCAACGCCGTATCTTCGGGCACGCGCGAACATGGATGAATTACGGATTTCGTGGATCTGGCGCGTGGGCGCCAGACCCATGGACCGGGGAGAGTGCCTCACCCAGCGTGAGGCCAAAGAAACCTACAGATGGCGACGGCGAGCGCCCATCTTGCACGGAAGCGGGACTTGCCGCTCATACACAGACACACGCACACACACACGAGCCTTAATCCATGTGCTCCTTTCCTCTAACTTCTCTCTCCGCCCCATCGCACTTGATCCATGCCAGGCACCCCCATCTGAACGCCGAGCTCCCCAAGGCCCCAAATACCCGCCGCAGTCCAGTGGCCGCCTTGAGGTTCCTCCGCAGCACGAGAAGAGTGCTAGCAGGTTCTTCGGTCTGAACTCGTCCGCTGTGCGCGCGCGCTGGGGGTGGGAAGAGGAGGATCGGGTCGGACGGAAAGGAGGCAGGAGAGCCCAGAATCGAATCGATAAGTCGGATCGGCGATCGAAATAAACCGGATCGGCCGAAATCGGCAGCCGAATCGGGAAAAATCGAATCGGCGGGAATCGGCAGGCCAATAGGCCTCGATTGAGAGATCGGATTCCATATTGAAATCCGAAGTCGGATCGAACCGGAATCGTAATGCATCGAAATCGCATCGAATCAAATCGGAAGAATCGAAATGAGTCCCAGGGGGGGCGAGAGAAAAAACAGATTTCGCGAATCAACCCGCACAACTGATCTTCCGGGCGCCTCCCGGCGCCGGGAGGCGCCCGTGTATCGAGGAAAGGCTTCCAGCGGCGGGCTGAAACCAGCCGCGTGCAGCATTTGCCGCCCCCCCCCCCCTGCCCTTCTTCCCGCCCCCCCTTTTCCCTATCCTTCTCCCTACCCCCCCCCCTTCGCCCATCCCCCGTCCCCTTGGCCCTCGTTGCCT
>CAUYUJ010016930.1:78371-194018 GCA_963575745.1 Prorocentrum cordatum
CGCCGCCGCCGCTGCTGCCCGCGGGGCCTCTGCTGGCGGCGCGCCGCCCAGCAACCGCGCGGTCCAGGCCTCCGGCGTGCTGAGGTCGTGGGACTCCTCCACGGGGCACTGCAGCAGCCGGTGCCCCTCCGGGCAACGGTGGAGAAGGTGCGCCGTCGCCTCCGTGGCTACCCCCCGCAGAGCCGATAGCGCACGATGCCTCCTGCGGCACGGCACCGATTCGCCCCTTGCAGCGCCAGCTGCGCCTACGCCTGCACTTCCTGGGTGGCGCACCCACTTGCCACGAGACTGCGCACGCCCCAGCTGCGACCGACTTCGCCGCCACCACCGCCGCTCGCTGCGGGGGCGCTGCCCGCCATGGGAGTTCATGCCGCTCGTAGAGGCGGCGGCGCAGGCGGTTCCGGAACTCCAGCAGCAGGCGTCGGCGCCGCGATATGCGGCAGTGCCCCACGACGCGCGGCAGGCCGAGGCTCAGTTGCTGCAGCATCGACCGCACGTGCGCCGCCCAGCTGCTGGGGACTACCTCGGAGAACTTCAGCACGGCCTGCACCTGCGCGTACTGGGGGTCCAGGTGCACGCGTGCCCACAGCAGGACCGCGAGGCCGCGGTAGTGCGTCGCCAGGCGCACTGTCTAGCCCAACTCGTCCAGCATCGTCACGCGCGCGACGGGCCCCGTGATGCTCAGAAGCGGGCGCCCCCATCTGTCCTGGGCGCGGTTGACCTCCTTTTCGAAGCCGGCGAAGTATACGCAGAGCTCAGGCCGTACATGGACCCTGGCGGCGTGGAGGTCCAGAGCACCTGGTCCTGCGTGCTCCGCAGCATGCCGCTGCCCTGCGCCGCGCGCACATGGAGGCGGCCCAAGTCCTGCGCCGCCGCAGCGCACGCGCGGAGGTCCTCCTCCTCTTCCTTTTCCTCCTCTTCATCCTCTTCCTCTTCCTCCTCCTCCTCCTCCACCTCCGTTCTATTCCTTTCTAGCAAGCTCCTCCCTGTCGCATCCCGAGACGTGTCGGTCAGCCAGGCAGGCGTTTCGCCTGAGACTTCCTCGCCATCTATGATCCTTAAGCTTGGGATGTGCAAAATCTTCACGGACGAAGGGCAGGCGGCTTTCAAAATGTGGCTTTCGCCTCAGCGTCGCAACCATTCGTCTCCAAACTTTGAGGGAGGTTGACGCATGAAGGGCGGGCGATATTTGCAGACTGCGTCTCTCGCCCAGACGCCGCGCACATTCGTCTTGGACGCTTGCAGGCAACTCACGGATGAAGGTCGGGTGCGTCCGAGAGGGGAGGGGCGCAAACCATGGCCGGCGGCATGTGCGCTGCCCAAGGGGGGGCCAGGGACGTAATGACACAAGAACAGGCGCCATGACATCTGGGGAAATATGATGGCCCACGCCACGAGCTCCACCCCAGCCCTAGTCATCACCCCCCTCTCTGCCGCCCCCGAAGGGGGCGGGCGGTGCTCAGGAGGTGGCTCTCTCGCCGTAGCGCCCCAGCCCTTCGCCTCTCAAAGGCCTGCAGGTACCCCGCGGAGGCGGGGCGGGCGGTTCTCCGCACGCGTGTCTCTCGCCGTGCCGCCGCGCACCGCTTCGCTGCAGACGTTGTGGCAGTGGTTGCGCGGAGGCTTGCCAGAGCTGCACGGGCGGGTGGCGGCTCCTTCTCCACTCCTGGCTCTCGCCTGCCCGCCGCGCGCCTATTCGCTTTTGAAGGGTCTACGGCAGCTTTGAGGATTCTTATGGTCGACCTTCCAGACAATGTGTTTTGAGCCGGTGTAGGACTACCAGGGCCTAACAATCAGGTTGATTCGCGGTGTTGAAGTCTCAGGAATGGTGTTCTGGCACGGTTCAGGATCGTCAGGACCCAGCATTGCAGCATTAATCTTGATTCGTGACTCGAAGTCCCAGGGATTATATCTATATACATATATATATATATATACACACGGTTCAGGATTTTCAAACTGTTGCCTTTCATCTTGGCGCCTCCCTCAATGAGAATCTATTGCTGTAGGGGGGTATAAAGAGGGAGCTTGGAGGGATGGTTTATTGTAACATCGGTGGTGAGTCTTGGGTTTACACTGGTCCTCCTCGTCATCCTCCTCCTCTTTTTCCTCCTCCTCCCCCCCTCTCCTCTCCATATGGTGTGCCTACGGCCGCACGCCTTAATACTACCTCCTCCTCCTCTCCTCCACCTCCCTCCTCCTCCTCCTCCTCCTCCTCCTCCTCCTTCCTCCTCCCCCTCCCCCCCCTTCCCTCCTCCCCCCTCCTAACACCCCCTTCCCTCCTGGGGGACGCGCGCGGTGTGAGGGGGGCCCCTTTTGGCGCCCCCGACGCCGCTCCGGGCCCGCCGCGACCGATTGTACATTTCGTGTTATGGGAATCATATCTGCGAGTCGTCTAGCCACGAGGGCAAAGCACTGATCGTGGGGGAGCTCCGGGGGCCGCAGGAGGCGGAGTCCAGTTCTGCCCTCTCCTCCTCCGCTCCTCCTCCTGCTCTCTCCTCCTCCTCCTCCTCCCCCTCATGTGCTCCGCCCTCCTCCTCATCCTACTCCTCCTCCTCCTCCCTCCCTCCTACACTCCTCCTCCTCCTCCTGCGCCTCCTCCTCTTCCTCCTCATCCTCCTCCTGCTCCTCCTCCTGCTCCTCCTCCTCCTCCTCCTCCTCCTCCTCCTCCTCCTCCTCCCCGACCCTCAAGGAGGGAGGTCCTGACAGGCCGGGGCTGCCTGATGATCCAGAGTGCGCTCCCAGACCGCCCGCCCGTCGGGCCCCAGTGGTCCCCGAGAGACCCTGGTGCCCCGCCCCGCGTCCTCGACACATGGCGACAGGACCGATCACAGACCGAAGAAGAAAGCAACCATAACATACGCAAAACACAACCGCCATTCATAGACATAGGGGCCACCAGTCACGGCCATGATAGCACACGCGAGCAGCACAGCATACATGAACGACAGGGGTAGCATCATAAACAATACGCATAACAGACCGCCAATCGCACAACACATACATTGGAATACACGCAACCTCCTGCGATCTCACAAGACTGTTGTACGTGCGTAAACGCCAACAACACATGCTACATCTCTGCATATGACTACACAAACGGTGACGTATACACATGGCACTGTACATACCACACGCAAGGGCCACACATACATGATCAACTGGCCAAGCAATCCACAGTCAGAACTTACTGCACGACATGCATAACGCGCATGACGTACAAGTGTCATTCATATTGGATTCGCAATGTCAAGACCGCCGTGTCAATCACATACATACGTTCAGGCATGAGTGATGCACACAATGACTGCACAGCACGAACGCGCATGACCAACGTACATGTATGACAACAGCAACCGTAGCGCCCCACACGCATGTGTATATGTATATGTCTGAACCCATACGTACACACATACACGTGCATACACACATTTTTATATATACAAACAAATATATGTATTACATGTAAACATAAAATCCACGCACCTCGATATCTCTACATGTACTGCCATCGTGTCTTCAGCACGTAGCGGAGTGCCCCCAAACTCATGCAATCCTGAAAAATACTGGTTTCGCACGTTATATGCCCGGACCACGGATTTCCTCCAAATCCCGTGCGTTCCTGGGCGTTTCCGGGGTTGCTTTCCTGGGCCTACCGGGTGGTGACCCCGCTCAAGACGACCCTGAGACCCCCAAGGTTCCGCGAGAAACGGCCAAGAGCGTCAAAGAGGGCCCCGAGACAGCCTCTTAACGCGCCACGAGTGTCCTCGATGCCCTCCAGATGGTCCGAAAAGCCCCGAAGAAACACCAAGAGGCTCCAAGAGAATTCCCAAGATGGCCTCAAGGGGCTAAAATCATGGATGTTCTTGAAGTTGTTGAAGGATGTTGGCGTTCTCGCCTTTTCGGGGCTCCGACGCTTTAAGACGGCCCAAGAGGGCCCCAAGTTCCACGAACGTCCCAGAGGCCCCCGAGAAGGCCCCAAGACGACCCAAGAGGCCCCCAAGACGGCCCAAGAGGCCTTTAAAACTACCCAATATGAACCCAAGGGAGCTCGAACGTACATTGCGCGCTCTCCGCCCCAAGATGACCCCGGAGACCGCCAGCAGGCCCCCAAGAGGCCCCCCAGAAGCCTCAGGAGGCCCCCAAAGAGCCAAATCAAGCCCTAAGAAAATCCCAAGAGACCCTGAGAAGCCCCCCAGACATCCCAACACCGCTTCCACGAGGCTTTTCGGCACGATGATGGAAAGCGCAACTTACTTTGCGATGGCGCGAGATCGCTGGCTTGTCAGTTTGTCCTCCTCTTACGTCCTACCTTCCCCTCGCTCTTGTCGCATCCTTGCGGAGTGTTGGGGCTCTCGTGGGCCGTCTTGGGAGGCTCTCGGGCTGTCTTTAGGGCCTCTTGTGCCGTCTTGAGGCCTTCACGGTAAACTTCAAGACGATGCTCGGAACATATGTTTGCATGTGCGACGTTGGAGACGGATCATTTGTTTGAGGACATCCCTAGTGGAGTCGCCATTTTCGGCAGTCTCGAAGGCACTCTGGGTTCGTTGGATTGGACGGCCATCCGCCTGGCCGCTCTATCCCGCCAGGCCGTTTCAATCCGCCTGGCCGTTTTAACCCGCCTAACCGTTGTAACCCGCCTGGCCGTTCTAGCATGCCTCGCCGTTTCAAACCACCTGGCCGTTCCAACCTATCTGTTCGTTGTAACTCGTTTCAACCCAACCCACCTAACCGTTGTAAGCTGCCTGGTTGTTTCACCCGCCTGGCCCTGACAATCTCCCTGGTTGTTAAAACCCGCTTTGCCGCTTTAACCCGCCTGGCCGTTCTAACGCGCCTCGCCTTTTTAACTCGCCTGGCTGTTTTGACTGGCCTGGCCGTTTTAATCCGCCTGGCCGTTTTCACTCGCGTGGTTTCAACCCGCCTGGAGGTCCAACCCGCTTGGCCGTTTGAGCCCGCCGGGCCGTTTAATCCGCCTGGCCACTTCAACCCGCCAGGCCTTTTCAACACGCCTGGACGTTTGACCTGCCTGGCCGTTTTTACTAGGACGTCCGCTTCAAACCGTATGGCCATTTAGACCGCGTCACTGTTTTCATCGGTGTAGTAATTTTATGTTATCCCGTCTGGCCGCGCTGCATCCTTGGTGGCTTTAACCCGCATGGCCGTTTGAAGCCGCCTGGCCGTTTTGAGTCGCCTGGTCGTTTTGAGTCGCCTGGCCGCTTGAAATAGCTCGGCCGCTTTAACACGCCCTGCCGTTCGAACCCACATGTTCGTTTTAACCTGAGGCCGAAACCGCCTGGCCAGTTTAACCCGAGACCGAGACCGAGACCAGGACACACAGTCCGATAGCGTGGCCGAGCTCTGGCCACACCACTCCGCCGCATAGGCACTTCCAAAAGGCAGGGGGGCGGCGGCGATTCGCCGTTGGCGTCTTCGATCAGCCGCCCCCCTGTGCTTGCCACAAGGGTGCACGGCGTGCCCAACGTTAGAGTGGCTGGGTCTTTTGCACAAATTTCCAGGTACCTTCGGCCCAACCCGCCGGCCACCCGGCCGCCCAGGGGTCCTCTGGAGCCGTTCTGGGGCCTTCATTGAAGCCTCTGGGGCTGTTTTGGGACAATCTTGGAGGCTTCTTGGGCCGCCTGAGGCGGTCGGAAACAAATGGGAAATCAATGATCCAATGACTTGGGCCTCTTCGGGCTCTCAAGGAGGGCCTCTTGGACGCCTCTTGGAACTTCTTGGGGGCCTCCTCGGCCGTCTTAGGGCCATCTTGGGCCGTCTTCCAGCCGCTTTGGGCCGTCTTGGAGGCATCGTGGACGAACTTGGAGGTTTCTTTGCTCCTCTTGGGCAATCTTGGACGTCATCTTGGACCGTCTTGGGCCAACTGGGAGGTCGTCTTATCCGTCTAGGAGGCCATCTTGGCCATCTTGCAGGCCGTCCTGGACACCTTGAGGTCCTCCTGGGCCGTCTGGGCTGTTTGGGGCAATGCTGGAGGCTTCTTCGGTCGCCTGAGGCGGTCGGAATCCGAAAAAGTAGAGAAGTCCTCTTGGAAGCCTCTTGGGTCGTCTTGGGGCCTCTTGAGCCGTCTTGCGGCCATCTTTGGGCCGTCTTCCCGTATTGGAAGCATCTTGGCCGTCTTGAAGGCCTCTTGGACCTCCTGGCCAGTCTTGGAGGCCATCTTGAACCGACTTGGGCCAACTTTGAGCCATCTGTGACCGTCTTGGGGCCGTCTTGGAAAGTCTTTGGGGCGTCTTGGGCCATCTTGGGTTCGTCTTGGGTCGTCTTGGGGCCCTCTTGGGCTGTCTTAGGACACTCTTGGAAGCCTCTTGGGCGGCCGTGGGCGGTCGGAAGCCGAAACTAGCGAGCGATCCCAAATCCCTCAAACACCAGCAGACAATTACTGATCATGGCCTGCTGGGGCCCTCCAGGAGAGCCTCCTGATGGACTCGTGGGCCGCCTTGGTGGCGTCATGAGACCATCTTGGACGAACTCCATCTTGGAGGGAGGAGGGAGGAGGGAGGAGGGAGGGGGGGAGGGGGAGGGGGAAGGGGGGAGGGGAGGCCATCTTGGACCGTCTTGGAGGCACCTTGGACGAACTGCAAGGCTGCCTTCGTCCCTCGTGGGCCGTCTCGGCGGTCTTCTTGGACCGTCTCGGGGCTCCCCCGGGGCGTCTTGGAAGGGCCTTGGCTTGCCATCGCTCGGACGTCCATTCCTCGTGCATTGTTCGGCTTCGCGCGTGTATTTTCGCAAGATGATCCAGCATGCTCCTCGATGGCCTTCTGTACGGGTCCTAGCGGATTCGTGTGATTAGGTGAGGTATGGCGCCCATTTCGGCGGCACGCCCGGGAGCCCGGGTGCCCGGGTGCCCGTTTGCCCGGGTGTCCAGGTGCCCGGTAGCTCTATAACCCTATAGCCCTTGTAGCCTTATAGCCTTGTAGCCCTATAGCCCTACCCCCCCCACCTTTCGCCACGGCGCCCCTGGTCTCTGGAACCCGACCCCGACCACCCCTAACACTAATCCTCACCCTTACCCAAACCCCAAACCCCAAACCCTAACCCAAACCCTAGCCCCAAATAGCACACACTATTCATTACGCACTACTTACTACCCGCAACTCACTACTCGCTACTCACTACTCACTTCTCACTATTCACTGCTCACTACTCACGACTCGCTACCCACGATTCACAACCCACTACCCACTACTCACTACTCACTACTCCCTATCCCCTACTCACTACTCACTACAAACTACTCACTACTCACTACCCACTACTCAATACTCACTACTCACTGAACAGAGCTCCAAACCCACTGATCACTAATCACAAATCACTACTCACTACCCACTAACCAGTACTCACTACTCACGCTTCACTACTCACTACTCACTGCCCACAACTCACTACTCACGATCCACTACTCGCTACTCGCTACTCCCCTACTCCCTACACAGTACTCGCTACTCACGACTCGCTAATCCCACCGCCCTACTCGCTACCCGATAAGCACTATTCACTACCCACTACTCACTGCTTTCTACGCTCCCACTACTCACTACTCACTACTTCCTACTCCCTAATCACTACTCCCGACGCACTACTCACTACCCAGTACTCAATACTCACTACTCACTAAACACTAGTCACTGCCCACTACTCACTACTCACTAACCACTATCCTCTACTTACTACTGAGTACTCACAAGTCACTACTCACTACGATACGCACTGCCCACAACTCACTACCCACTATCCGCTACTCGGTACCCAATGCAACATATTCACAAACCACTACGCGCTACTCGCTACTCACTACTCCCTACCCCCTACTCACTAGTCGTACGTCGCTACTCGCTACTCACTACTCACTACTCGCTAATTTCTAATCGCAACTCCCTACTCGCTACCCGCTACTCAATACCCACATCTCGCTTCTCAGTGTTCACTACTCACGATTCCCTACTCACTACTCGCTGATCACTACTCGCTACTCCCTACTTGCTACGCACTATTCCCTACTCACTATGCACTACTGACTTCTGACTACTCCCTCCTCACTACTTACTACCAACAAGGCGCTACTCGCTACTCACTACTCGCTACTCCTTTTTCGCTACTCGCTACGCACCACTCACTACTGACTACTCTCTACTCAATGCGCACTAACCACTTCTCACTACTCACTCCTCGCTATTCGCTACTCTCTACTCCCTCATCCCTACCCCTTGCGTATTACCCACTATGCACTACTCTCTACACACTACGCAGTCCTCACTACTCACTACTCATCATTCCTTACTCTCTACTTCCTTCCAACTACTCACCATCCACTACTCACTACTCACTACTCACTAACCTCTACGCACTACTCACTACTACCACTACCCATTACCCACTACTCACTACTCACGACTCACTGCGCACTACTGACTATCAAATACCCACTACTCACCACTCGCTACTTAAAGCACTCTACTCTCTACTCACTACCCGAGAGGCCCCCTCCCCAGCCCACTGTTCGACGCAAAGGGGGGGACGGGGGGCGGGGTCGACCCTGACAGGGGGGGTGGGGGTCGGACCCCCCCCCCTCTTAGGGGGGGGAGGGGGGGGGATCGAAAATCTCACCCTCCCCTTTGAAGGGGGGGAGGCGGGGGGGGTTCTGCGAGCACCCCCCCCTTTTGTGTATTCAGGGCCATCCACTGGCGCGCTTTCCCTTATAGCCAGCCCTGTAGCCCTAATAGCCCTATAGCCCTATAGCCTTGTGCCTTATTTCCCTATAGCCCCAGAGCCTTATATCCTTATAGCCTTATAGCCCGATGGCCCCATGCCCTATACCCCTGAAAATGTGGTGATTGTTGTTTTCCCGCGGTGTGATTTCGCAGGATAACCCAGCATGTTCCTCGGTGGCCTTCGCAGGAACAATTTGCACACGTTCGAGCTTGGGCGGCGATAAAAGGAAGGGGGGGGGGGGGCGATGCGCGGGGAGGGCGGCGAGGGCTGCCGAACTGGAGCCCTTCAGGGCCCCGAGAGGGGCCCTTGACGGCCCCAGAGGAGGGCCTCTGGGGCCCGAGAAGAGCTCCTCCCTCTCCCCCCCCTTATCGCCTCCCATGTAGCTCGGTGGCAGGAGGAGCAGGATGAGGAGGAGGAGGAGGAGGAGGAGGAGGAGGAGGAGGAGGAGGAGGAGGAGGAGAACCCAGAATGCTCCTCGATGGCCCTCGCAGGACAACAAACGCAAAAGTAGCACACGTCGTCCGAAGGCCGCCGAACTGGGCTCAAAACACGCCGGCGGGGAGCGCCGGGGGCGACGGCAAAGGGAGGCCGTGCACCGTGCGGCGGTCGTCGGGGCGCCGGCCCGGGGGGGCCCTGCCCGGGTCTCCCGACGGGGGCCGCCCGGCCCTCGAGTCCGAGGCTCCCTGCCAACAAGGATTGTCCTCTGTGCCTCCCAGAGATCCAACGCATCGAAAAATTCACGACGCAGGCTCTTCGCAGACCTCGGCCTCCGGAGGCCCTCGCCGGGCCGCGGGGCCGCCCACAGAACGGCTCAGGATGAAGAGCCGGTCCTGGGGAATGGGTCGAGACCTCCGGGGACCGCGTATTGAAAAAAATCACGACGTCGGGTCTCTGGGCTCGTCCTTCTCTCCGCGGTTGGGTCGGGGCGGCGACCGCGCCAGATCGCCAGCCTCAGCCAGCCCACAGGCAAGGGGGGCAGCTGCTGCGACGGGGATCTTCCCCGAACAATCGGGCGTTGCTAGAAGTGCCCCTGGCCCAGGGTGCCCCCAAGATTTCCACGGAGGCCCCCACGGCCTCCAAAGCACCTCTCACGAGACCCGAGGGCCCCAGGGGATTCAAAACCGAGCGAAAAGCTGGGGGCACCTTGGGCCAGGGGCACCTTTAGCAACCCCGGACACGTGTGGCAGATTCTAGAAACCTTGAACCCAACGATGTTGTCGTCTCTTGGGAACGCATTTTTTGCTTCCGCCACCCTCCGCCGCCCGTTCGCCGGCGGAGGCGGCCCCGTTTCACCTCCGCCGCCCTCCCGCCGCCTTCTGCCGAGGAAGAGAGGACAGCTCCTCCGATCATCGGAGGCAAGGCCCCTGTTTGGAACGCCTCGTGTGCTCAGCCGCTCCGATACGCAGCACGCAACACGTAGCGTATTGATACGGAGCCCAACAGGTACCCCGAAAACGTGGGTCTGACGCGATACGTTCGCCAAAACGTGGGCCAACATAGGTTGAGCCAACAAGCAACGTGTTGGCACGGACGTTCTGAGCACGGCACGTGCTGCGTATCAAGACGTGCGCATCGAGGCAGCTAAGCTCGTGTGTGATCCAGCGCTGCTCCCCGTACCAAAATGCTGGATGGCGCCGCAGGTTCTGCAGGCCTCCGCGCTCCAGAAGCACACCCCGAGAGAGAGAGAGCGAGGCGGGAGCGACCGGTTTCGCCAGGCTCCGAGCTCCCGCGCCGAGCCCTCGCGCGCGCCTCGTGGGGGCCTCTTGGACCGAGCTGCCCCGATACGCAGCACGCAACACGCAGCGTGTGGATGCAGAGCTCCGCACGTACCCCGAGAACGTAGGTCTGACGGGATACGTTCGCCAGAACGTGGGCCAGCATAGGTTGAGCCAACAAGCAACGTATTGGCACGGACGTTCTGAGCACGGCACGTGCTGCGCAGCAAGGCGTGCGTATCGAGGCAGGTAAACTCTTGAACCGTCGGGAGGCCGCAGTCGCGGGCCATCTCAGAGCACTCGCTACACACACACGCACGCATGCTTATTCGCCGCATGTCTATGTACACGCATCACAACTCGCACTGCGCAGAGACACTGCACACACTGCCACACCATTCGCGGCAGCTCCCTGGTGGACACTGCTCGAACGTGAGAAAGCACGTCGTACGCTGTTGAATGTCGTCGGATCTCGTGGCGCCTGTGGGGCCTCCACGGACCTCTGGAGACGCTTGGGGGTCAGGTTCCAGGGCAGCGTTGAGATTCACCAGGAGGGGAAGGGGCTTCAGCTGTTTGTAGTTTCGGCAAGGCTCGAAGGAGAAAAACAGGACAACAAAAAAGAGGAATAAGGAGGAAAGGGAAGCCACCTGCTGTTGCTGCTCCTCCTCCTCCGCCTCTTCCTCGTTCTCCACCCTCGTCCTCCTCCTCCTCGTCCCTCTCTCTCCCTCTCTCCCTTCTTCTTCCTCCCCCCCATCGGAAAAAGGAGGATGAGGGGGAGGAGGAGGGACAATGAGGATGGTGAGGAGGGGGAGGCGGGGCAGCAAGAGGAGCGGGAGAGCTGGAGGAGGCGGACACGAGGCCGAATCTCACAAGGCCTGGACGGAGTTCGCGAAGTTCTGGCCGAACTGCTGGATGTCCGAGATGCGCGACATCCGCAGGCCCTGGACCTTGACCTCCGCAGGCGCGCGCCCCCCTTTAATCATCCAGGCGAGCCCCAGGAAGGAGGGAGAGATGGAGGGAAGAGGATGAAGGAGGGATGCCCATTCTATATGTGGTTATGCCTGTATGCCGTTTTGTTCATGTACATGTATATGTGTATGATATGTGTCTACGTGCATGTCTGTGTATGTGTATGTGTATGTGTATGTGTATGTGCATGTGCATGTGCATGTGTGTGTATGTATGTATGTTTGTATGTTTGTATGTATGTATGTATGTATGTATGTATGTATATATATATATATATGTATATATATATGTATGTATGTATGTATGTAGGTATGTATGTATGTATGTATGTATGTATGTATGTATGTATGTTTGTATGTTTGTATGCATGATTATATGTATGTATATATGCACAAGACTTGAAACTCGCTGCGCTTCGCTATAAAGCCTCGGTGTAGCGTACTGTGAGCCAAGCGAGGGGGGCGGAGGACAGACAAGCGTGCTGGGCCGAAACGGCTGCGAGAAACGGCAACGCACGTGGTGTGGTGGAAGAGGCGCGCGCGGTTCGACGACGGCGACGACGACGTTGTCGTCGTCGCCGTCGTCGGTCATCTTGAGGTGATTTTAAGCCATCTGGAGCCCCAATCGGAGGCTTTTCGGCCGTTTTGGGCCCGCAGCAACGGATGATGAGAGCGGCGATCGTGACATTATGAATGAGACGTAGGACTACAGTAATGATGAAGTAGTGGTGGTGCCGACGGGCACGGCGGCGACGGAGGGTTCGGGAGCCAGTTGGGGGTGTGGGCTGAGGGGGGGGGGGGATGGGGCGCAGGTGACGGGGCCTTCGGTTCGGAAGACCGGGGTCACCAGGGCCGGATGATGATAATGATGACGTCGTCGAAGAGGTTGTGAAAGGAAGAGTGTTTTTTTTTGTGTGTGTGTGTGTGTGTGTGTGTGTGTGTGTGTGTGTGTGTGTGTGTGTGTGTGGGGGGGGTATGGGAGCGCGCGGTGAGCGTCAGGGGTTGTTGGGGGAATGGGTTGTTCGTGGAACTGTGACGCATCGGGGGGCTGCCGCGCGGTTTGTCTAGCGGCGGGGCGCGCTCGGGAACGCAGCGGCTCTCGGGCGTCCTCTTGGGAAAGATGGAGGGCTCGGGAGACTGCAGTGAATGTGGGGCGTTCAGGTAGGAGGGCGCCAACTATACACCAACACCGATCCTGGCCAGGACCACCCTGGGCCCAGGATCGGTGTATACGCCCTCCTGCCTGGGGCAGGAAGGCGTATACACCAACCCTGGGCGCAGAATTGGCCTGGCCAAGATCGGCGTAGGTGTATAGTTGGTGCCCTCCGATTAGGGGCTTCGCGAAGGTTTGGGTGAGCTTTTGTTGACGGGGGTGTGTTTGGGGCTGCGTGCCTCGGGTGGTCTTCTGGGGGCGACGGGGCGCTCGGAGGCCCGTCGTCGGCGCGGGGCCTGGGGGGTCGGAAAATGTTGGGGGGGGGGGGGGCGTCGAGAAAGGGAGGAGGAGGAGGAGGAGGAGGAGGAGGAGGAGGAGGAGGAGGAGGAGGAGGAGGAGGGAGGAGGAGGAGGAGGAGGAGGGAGGAGGAGGGAGGAGGAGGGAGTCTCCTGGGGCGAGCGGCGACAATGAGGAAGGCGCCGTCCAGGTGCTTGGATTGACGCGGGGGGTGGTCCGGCTGGCTCGGAGGGTCGAAGAATGGCACCCAGACCACTCCGTGGGTATCTTTTGGCTAGATTCGCGAAGGGGTGCAGCCGCGGCCATGAAGCCCCGCATAGGCCCACGAAAGCGCGACGGCGTCATGAAAGATCCCCGAGCTTCGGTTCCTCATTTGTCATCGACGCGGGGCGAGAGTGAGGCGCGCCTGGGCGTCGAATGCCTTTTTGATCCCCCGTCCTCCATCCCTCCCCAAAGTGAATGCCACATCGGAATGTCCGCGAATGGCCGATACCAGCAAGCTGCACAGAAACACCGAAGGGGCGAGTTCGGGCGTCGAAGGCCTTTTTGATTCCCCTCCTCC
The DNA here is from genome assembly GCA_963575745.1 of Prorocentrum cordatum. Classification (NCBI taxonomy): domain Eukaryota; class Dinophyceae; order Prorocentrales; family Prorocentraceae; genus Prorocentrum; species Prorocentrum cordatum. Next base: position 91,791 of record CAUYUJ010016930.1, read on the forward strand.
CTTCCTCCCCAAAGTGGACGCCGCATCGGAATGTCCGCGAAGACGCCAGCAAGCTGCGCGGAAACACACAAGCGACGAGTCGGGGGAGGATCAGGGAGGTAGGAAGCGGAAGGGGGACCGGGAAATCTGGATCAGAAGTCGTCGGCCCCAGGGGGCACAGGTGGGAAGATCTGGCTGGGGCGCTGCACGCGAGTTCCAAGTGGCCGAAGTGGCCTGCCAAAGAAGAAATGGGGCCCTTGGGGCCCCCGGGGATGGGCCAGAGAGAGCCTCGGGGACCCCCGAGGCCTTCCAGATTCTATCGAATGGCCTTCGGCCCATCCCGCCACCGTGTCGCGATTGTGGGTACGAGGCCTTTGGGATGTTCTTTGGGATATATTGGGGAGCTTTTCGGGGGTCCCTTTGAATCAATTTCGAAGCCCCTTGGGGGTGTTTTGGGCCCTCTTTGGGCGTCTCTTGGGCCTCTTGGGGGCGTCTTGGGGCGTCTTGGGGGGGGGTTCTTCGGCCTCTTGGGAACCTCCTGGGGCCTCCTGGGGGCCGCTTGGGGTGAAGGCTCGAATTTTCGGTTCGGGCTCGCCTTCTCGGGCCCTCTTGGCGCCGTCTTGGGGATCTCTTGGGCCGTCTTGGGCGCCTCTTGGGCCGTCTTGGGAAACTCCTGGGCCGTCTTGGGATCCTCTTGCGAGCCTCTGGGGCCGTTTTGGGGCGGGCTTGGAGGCCCCTTGGTCCGTCTTCCACGCCGTGGCGACCGAAAAGTCGTAGATGCCAACAGATTGCGTTTTCGTATGCACGAATTTGACGATTTTTGGCCTCTTGGGGCCCTTTCGGGTGTGCTTTTGGAGGCCTCGTGGGACGTCTTGGAGGCCTCTCCGTCTTGGAGACATCTTGGGCGTCTTGGAACGATATTCGGGCGTCTCGGGGCCCTCGTGAATCGTCTTCGGCGCCTCTTGGAGCATTCTTGGTGTCCGTTTCGGCGCCCCCGGGGACGGCCCGGGAGAGCCTCGGGGACCCCCGGGGCCTTCCAGATTCTTTCTCGTGGGGGCCATCCCTGTCGGTTTCCTGGTGCGAGATGGTTAAGGTAGGTGTCTATGTATATGTTTATACTTATATGTACATATATATATATATATGTGTGTATATCTATATGTATATCTGCATGTATATATGTATATATGTATAGATGTATATTTGTATACACGTATATATGTATATGTATATATGCATGTATATATATACATATATACATGTGTGTCTGTCTGTCTGTCTGTCTGTCTGTCTGTCTGTCTGTACGTACGTACGTATGTATGTATTCCGATGCTTATTTTCTACAGGGTCGAGGCCTCGGGGGACGAGGGGGCGAGTTCGAGGACGGAGGTCCTTGGACTCTCCTCGTCCTTCCCCAAGCCTCTGGGCGCCGTGGCAAGTGCCGCGACGAACGGCTTCGGTGCCGCCGTCGGCCTCCGATGGGGGCCGTCGCCCGGGCCGTGGGCCTGCCGACGGGAACGACTCGGGATGAAGAGGCCAGTCCTGGGGCGAACGGGAGCACGACGAATGTCTTTCAGGCGACCTTCGGCCTGCAGGAATCAAGTCGGGCCTGCTCCTCTACAGGACGACTGGCCAAAAACAGTCAAAACACCATCAGGGGATACTTTTTCGAGTGCTTTTGGGGCATGTTTGTGGTATGTTTTGAATATCTTTGTTCTCTCGTCCAAAATCCGCCTGTAGGGGGACATGCCCGACCTGATGCAAGAACCCTCACCGGGCCCCCGGGGCCGTGAACAGAAGCGACTCGGGATCAACAACAGAGAACGGTCCCAAGGAAGGGGCCCCAGGCCGCTTGGGAGACGCGCCGTGATGAAGATCACGACGTCGACGGCATGGGCTCCTCGCGGTTTGCACCGCCTCCCTCCCCCCACACCTCCAGGCAGTCCCTCCCCTGCCGATTGCACCCCCGCTTCCATGCGCCGCTGGCCGTGTCAGGGCATCGGGCCACGGAGAGACAGAGAGGTGGGGAGAGAGAGAGAGAGAGAGACGAGACGAGACGAGACGAGACGAGAAGAGACGAGACGAGAAAGACACTCTACCTTGGTCCTCCACCTCTTACTTGCAGGCGACATGAGACAGAGAGGGGTAGATCAATCGAAGTAGCGAACGCTCTTAGGAGCAGTTTTCGCCATCACCGTTATCATATTGTTGTTCCTTCTCCTTCCCTTAAGCGTCCTCTTCCTCTTATTCTTCCTCTTCCTCTTCCCCGTTCTCGCCTTCATTGTCCCGCGAACCCTTTCCCGTCCTCAGATCTGTTTGCGGAGGCTCCTCCGAGGCGAGCTTCTGGAGGACGCCCAGAAGGCCGAATAACCGAATGGCCCAAGAGCATTTGAAAACCCATGGGGTGTAATTTGCCCTGGGTTTCGAGAGCCTTCTGGGGGTGCTACTGGGGCCGTCTTCGGGCGTCTGGCGGGGGCCCGGGGCCGCTGGGGGGCCCTCTTGGGCCGTCGTGGGGGGTCTCTTGTGGCCGCCGCCGGCCCGTGTGCACGGCTTCGCTCGGAAGAACTGAACACAGGCACGGGGGCTGTGGCGTGTGCGGGCGTCCACAAGGAGTCAGCCAACGGCCACGGCCTCAAAGTACAGAAGCAATGCCAAGCCGAGGAGGCCATCTTTTGCAGGGGGTCGCAGCGGGGCGCGCAAACTTTATGTGACGCGTGAGGAATGGACAGGATCCAGGGTTCGCAATCGATTTTCGGGAAATGTGGTTGCGGCCCTGGGATTCGGGTCAATTTGGTCGAACACGCCCTGTGGACATTGATGGAGCCCTGGTGGGCCAGCTGGGGATCCTGTCGAGCCGTCCTGGGGCCATCTTGGGCCGTGCTGGGGAGCTTGGGCCTGTTAGGGACCTTGCGAAGGCTATGTGGGCCCTCCAGGTGGCCTCCCATGGCCAATCGGGGGCCTCCCATGGCCTTCTTTGGCGTGTCTTGGGGGTCTTGTGAGGGCCTGTTGGATGTTTCTGTTGCCCTTTGGAGGCTTCTTTGGACAGTCTTGTGACCATCCAGGCCGTCTGGAGGCTCTCTTGGGAGTCTCTTGGGCCGTCTTGGGGCGATACCAGAAGATTTTTGCCAGTTTTGGACGCTGGTAAGACCCGAACAGCCAAGATGCTGAACGTGTACGTTTTCCTCAGGGAATGAAGCTATTTTTGCGTCCTGGGAGTCCTGTTGAGGGCCTCCTGCGCCGTCTTGGGGGCCTCTGGAGGCCATCTGGGTCCTTCTTGGAGCGCTCTTGTGCTGTCTTGGGTCTCTCTTCGGCCTCCCTGATCACCGCTCTGATCGCTCGGGGTCTGCTGGCGAGACCCGGCTGAGCGCCCTGGGAGGCCTGGGAAGAGCCAGGGGACCTTCGGCAACGGTGTCTGGGGGACCCGGAAACCCTAGATCCTGGGAGTTCGGTTTTGGGGTGGGGGGCGGGTTTCCCCCCCCCCCCCCCGCTTGTAAAACTTTAGGAAGAGGAATGCATAGATGTATAGATATACACATATATGTATATGTATTTATATGCATGTATGTATGTGTATATAGATACATGTGTGTTCATATATATATATATACACAAATTCATTTAGTCACACTTGTATGTCTATATATATATATATATATACATCACCCCGCAATTGCCGATAAGAGTGAGGCGGCCAGGGGGGAGAGGAAGGGAAGGGGGAACCGGAGCTACGACCAGGCGTTTCTTCAGGCAGTCCGCCTCCCCAGAACGCCCTCCCAGCGTGCCCTCCCAGCGCGCCCTCCCATCGTGCCCTCCCAGCGTGCCCCCTATGCGTGCCCTCCCAGCGTGCCCTCCGAGCGTGCCCCCCACGCGTGCCCTCCCAGCGTGCCCTCCCATTGTGCCCTCCCAGCCCCCCCAGCCCTCCCAGCGTGCCCTCCCAACGTGCCTCCCAGCGTGCCCTCCCAGCGTACCCTCCCAGCGTGCCCTCCCAGCGTGCCCTCCCAACGTGCCCTCCCAGCGTGCCCCCCCAGCGTGCCCTCCCAGCGTGCCCTCCCAACGTGCCCTCCCAGCGTGCCCTCCCAGCGTCGCCGCCCCTACTCCAGCCACTCGCGCGCAGCGATCACGTAAGACCGTTCGGGTCCCTTCATCTTGACATGTATGTATGTATGTATGCATGCATGCATGCATGTATGTGTGCGTATGTACGTATGTCTGTCTGTCTGTCTGTCTGTCTGTCTGCCAGCCAGCCAGCCAGCCAGCCAGCCTGTCTGTCTGTCTGTCTGTCTCTGTCTGTCTGTCTGTCTGTCTGTCTGTCTGTCTGTCTGTCTGTCTGTCTGTCTGTCTGTCTGTCTGTCTGTCTGTATGTGTGCATGAATGTACACATGCACGTACATACGTACGTGTGTGTATGTACACATGTGTGTATATGTTTGTGTGCACGTAAGTAAGTAATTGTGCATGTGTATGTATGTATGTATGTATGTATGTATGTATGTATGTATGTATTTGTGTATGTATGTATGTGTGTATGTACGTATGTATGTGTGTATGTATGTTTGTTTGTTTTTATGTATGTATGTATGCATGAATGTATGTATGTATACGATGGTGTGTGTATGCATGTATGTATGTGTGTACGTGTGTATGTATGTATGTATGTATGTATGTATGTATGTATGTATGTATGTATGTATGCATGCATGCATATATATATATATATATATATATATATATATGTATGTGTATTTTTGTGTGTATGAATGAATTCATGCATACATGTATCGATGCATGTATGTATGCATGCTTGTATGCATGCACGCATGCATGTAACTATCGTGCACATTGTACGTGCTATGCCCGCACGCCTGCTTCGCGCACGCCTAGGTTTTAACCCAGGGCTGACCAACGTCTAGGCGGAATGCCGAGATGAACACCTGTGTCGAACAGTCAGCATTCTAGATTTGACAGGCGCTGCAGTATGGTCGCGTGGCGAGTTTCGGTTCTGTGCTGCAGACATACTGCGGTACAAGCTATGCGGGGCACGCCATGTGATGCAAACTATGTCAAGCATTATCTGGGCACTATGTGCAAACGCCACTCACACCATACACACCGCACGCTCAACGCAATCCTTCTCGGGGACACCATTGAGGAATCCCATGGCTTTTTCCAACCGTTTTTTGAACGGTCTGGAGCCTGTTGGGCACATTTTTGCGGGGCCGTCTTGGAAGCTTTAGGAACCGTCTTCGGGCCAAAAAACATACCAAAAGGATCATCGCATGTTTGTATATCTGGGCGTCTCCTTGGGCGTCACGGAAGCTCTCTTGGGGCCTCCGTGTCAGGGTGGGGGGCACTGCAGCGGGTGGAGGAGGAAGGAGGGAAGCGGATAAGGAGGAGAGGAGGAGGAGGAGGAGGAGGAGGAGGAGGAGAAGGAGGAGGGGCATGAGGAGGAAAGGACCAAGATCTTACGTGCGGGCCTCCTGGAAGCCTCTTGGGGTCTCCTGGGGTCCTCCTGGGTCTCTCGGAGGTCCCTGGGAGCCCCTTGGGGGGCGTCTCGGGGTCTAAGTGGGCTTCTTCGGAGCACGCTGGGGGTTTTGGAGGCCATCTTGGGGAGTGAGGTTCCGAAGGGTAGTTCGAATTCCTCCCTCTTGAAGCCCTCTTGGTGGCCTCTTGAAAGCTTCTTGGGCCGACTCGGGGCCGTCTGGGCAGCCTGTGGGCCTTCCTCAGCAATCTTGGGGGCCTCGTGGGCCGTCTTGAACAGTCTGAAGTCCGACATAACGAGACCCCGATGTCAAACCATGGAAGACGCCGTGGTTTGACTTCTGGGGGCCCTGCTTGGAGTTTTCTTGGAACCCTCTTGGAGCGTCTTGGTGGCCTCTTGGCCCGTCTTGGCATCGTTCAGAGCAGTCGTGGGGAGGTCTTGGGCCAGCTCAGGGCTCTTCGTGAACGTCCTGGAGCATGTTGGGCCATACTGAACGTCTCGTGGGGCCGAACATGGGCGGGACTACCAATCGCAAACCGATGTGCCATTGGGGGGGGGGGCCGACAATCCGGTATATCAGAGATCTGGAGAGAGAGAGAGAGAGAGAGAGAGAGCGAGAGAGGCACAAACGAAAGGGAGAGAGAGTGAGAGAGAGAGAAAGAGAGGGAGAGGGAGAAAGAGAGAGAGAGAGAGAACGAGAGAGAGAGAGAGAGAGAGCAAGAGCGAGAACAAGAGCGAGAACAAGAGAGAAAGAGAGAGAGAGAGAGAGAGAAAGAGATAGGGCGAAAGGGAGAACAAACGGAAGAGAGAGAGAGAGAGAACACGCACACGGCACACATCCTCCTCTCCCCTCGTCGTCATCATCTCCTACTCGTCCTGGTCGTACTTCTACTCCCCGCCCCTCCTTCTCCGCCTTCACCGTCCTCCTCCTTTTTCCTCCTTTGCCTCCACGGCAACCTCCCCCTCCTAATTCTCCGCCTTCGTCTCCTCCTCCTCCTCCTTTCTTTCCTCCCGCTCCACCCCTCCCACCGTCCTCCCCCTCCTGTTCCTCTTCCCGCTGCTGCTGCTGCTGCTGCTCCTCCTCTTCATCTCCCCCCCCCACACACATTTCCAGAACAAGGCCAACCCAAAACTTCTCTAGGTGCGTTCTGCCTACAAATCAGATGAGAATCCTGCCGGCTCCTTGAAAACCCTTCCGGGAGCCCTTAACCCAAACCTCCGACGTCGCCATTTTTTTCGAAAACTCGATCTCCAGAAATCCGGACCCCTTGCTGGGGACTAGCATCTCACCCTGGGCCCTTTTTTGACGACCTGGGGGCCCGGCGAGGGCCCACTGGGGCTGAAAGCGGCCAAAAACATCTCGTCGTGATTTTTTCCTTCGCGACGAGTGAAATCGGCGGCGACGATAGGGGCGAATAGCCCAGGGGCGGGCATTACACGTATTCGCCCGGGAGCCTCGCCGAAGACATGGTCATCAACGCCCTTGGATACATGTATTGCTCCACCCCAAGCTATTCGCCCCTATCGTCGCCTCCGGAAAAAAATCTGGGGGGGGTCCGTCACCCGCCGTCCCGGCGGGGCACGGTGCACGACAGCAACTGTTTTCCAAAACCGAATGCGGCCGTTGTTGGGGAGACGGCCTTGCGCCTCAAATGGACAACTCCCGCGGCGGCCATCAGGGTGCCCTGATGGCCGCTGCCATAGTCTGCTGCCCTCTGCTCCTCCTCCTCCTCCTCCTCCTGCTCCTCCTCCTCCTCCCCCACCCAAACTTCCTCCTCCACATCCCCGCTCCTCGTCGTTCTCCTTTTCGTCCCCATCCTTTCCGTATCCGTTTCGATCGTACCGCCCCTGCCGCTCGCCCGTCAGTTCCCCCCCCCCCCCCCGCACCAGCGCCCGGCCCCCTGGCCTTCACTGGCACCAGCCTCTGCTGCTCCGCCTCTCGCAGCGCCGCTTCCACACGCGCCCTGGCGGAGAGGCGCTCCCCCCACGCAGCCCCAGCTCTTCTGGGAGGGAGGCGAAATCCCGGACACGGCCCTGCAACGTGCTGAAATTACGCGACCGATGAATCCCACATGCTTGACGAATTTCTGGTGTTACTATCCTGCGTTCCGCTAAGTTCGCCCTGCCTGCGATCCATTTGAGCTGGCGCGATGGAAGAGCCACTTAAGCCAGTGTATCTGCGTCCAGTCTTCGAGGGGGATCAGGAAGAGGAGGAGGAGGAGGAGGAGGAGGAGGAGGAACAGAAAGGAGAGAAGGGAGCGGAAGGGGAGGGGGAAGGAGGATATTTTGCATGGTTTCCCTTGATTCCTGGTGAGATTCATTTCTGCTCTGCGCTGCTTCAGCGAAGGCGGGGCGGCCCACGGTTCTTCGACGGAGAGCCTCCGAACTGAGCGCGCAGGAAAATAAAAGTCAAGCATAGACCGTCGACGGATAATTTGCGTGAGCGCCCTTCGATGGGAAATCTCCACGCGACGGCCACCAATAACACGCGAGATAAGCGGGAGTTTGCGGACAGACAAAGCGCGGAACAATGACCTTGGTGATCGTAGGCACGGGAATCCACCGCATGATGAGCATCAACTGCCCAGGTGGCTGTGTGTACGAAAGGGCACGATGATGCTGGAGCTGTACACGGCTACGCCCATAAAGCCGGGCTTGAAGCCATCTGCGGAACGCATGAGCGTGGCAAAAGCGAGGCACCTCGCGCGTGACGCCCTAGCGTGAAAATCCTGGCGGTCTCAGACGGCTCGCGCTGAGGTGTTCACAGTTCAGGATGAGGCGCAACCACTCGCCACTGAAACTGATGCCATACACCAATGCTACTGCACCCGACGATGGTGTCGTGAATTCTGGACGCGACCCGGCCCGAGGCAGTGTCGACAGCTCCGGGAGAGCTGCAGATCGCACGCAAGGATAAAGATCCCACCCCCTGCGCACCCTTTGGCGTATACAACGCGCCACGCCTGCGACGCCCTGGGAGCTCGAGTCGGACAGCGCCCCCGCCCCCTGCGCACCCCCTCTGGCGTCGAGAGAGTGCCGCGGCGGCCACCCCCTGCGACCCGAGACGGATAGCGCCACCACCCCCGGCGCACCTTCCTCGGTGCTGCGAGGTGCCACGCCTGCCACGCTCAGGGGGCCTGCGACGGAGAGCCCCCCCCGCCCCCTGGCGCGCCGCCTCTTGGCGTCCGGAGGGGGCCGCGCCTGCCGCGCCCTGCGAGCCCGACGCAGGGACAGCGCCCTCGCCTCCTGCGCACGCAATCTGTGGCGTCTGCGGGATGCTGCGCCTGCCGCGCCCGCGGAGCCCGAGACGGATAGCGCACCCGCCCCCAGCGCGCCTCCTCGGGCACGCTTGTGGACTGCACTGAAGGCCAGTCCACAAGCGACCTGCCACAAGAAACCCGACCCTGAGACCCCAGGGCGTTCATTGGAGTTTCGGCGTGGGAGCGTCACGCCTTCCATAGAAAAGCCGCCGGAACCCAAGAAGCTCAGGGCACCCTGGCAAGGCAAGCAGGGTGTTTGTTGGCATGGGTCACCGCTGCACTTGCCAAGCCGCAGACGGTGGCAAGATCTAGAGACGGTGTTTGCGATGCTGAAGGTGCGCTTCGTGAGCCCAGACGCTTCCAGCAGGAACGGTCAGTCGACGTACAGTCAACGAGTAGAATAAGGAGGCGCGATAAGGATGCAGGGGCCTCTGGGAGGCAATGTCGACACCTTTCGAGCGGGGCGCGGCCAGCGAAAGTGGCCAAGGATGGGCCGCAGGGGCAGGGACGCAAGGGTACCCTTGGGAAGTTGCTCATCCTTGCTATGCGCCTTGACTGCAGGGCAAACGGCGCGTGCTCCACACGTCATCGACATGCCTCGGACGGCCAGAGGGTGGGATGCAGAAGGGGCCCTCCAGCAGCGAACACAACGGTGGCGTCACCGACAGCGACGCCTGCAGCCTGTTGGGCGACTCCGAGGTTCGGGCGGCCATGCTGATGCTCGAGGATGCGGCTAGCGAAGGCGCGCGCCCGCGCGCGGACCTGCCCTTCGCGCGCGCGCGCCTGCCAAGCGATCCGCGTACATCTGCAGGACGCGCGCCGCGCGCGTGCGCCTGCTGGCCGCGCGCTGCTTCCCGCTCCCCCCCCTACGAATCGTGCCCCCGCACAAGCGAGCTTGTGCGCCCACCACAACTCGGTGGTGACAAGCTTCCACGGTCTCAGTTGCTGAATGACATACTGTACACTCGCCATCGCTCGGACGTCAATTCCCCGTGTTTTTTTCGGTTTCGTGCGTGGCTTTTTCGCCAAATGATCAAGGATGCTCCTCGATGGTCCTCGCCGAAGGAAAAATGCACACGTCCGAGCGATGCCAAGGTACATGACTTGCCCCCCGCAGCGGCGCAGCTCCAGCCGCCTTTCGGCGCGCTGGCTGCCAACCCCGCGAGGAAACACTGCGCCGCAATGCTTGCCACGCGCGACTCCGAGTCCCTGAGTGTCGACGACGATGCCATGAAGAGGACGGAATTCGCCGCTGGCGTGGAGGTGGAGCTAGCGGCTGCGGGGCCGAACAAGTGGAGGATCCTCACTCCTCACCATCGCAAACGGCGTCGCCAAGCTGACTGGGCTGTCCGCGGACTACGCCTTCGATGTCGCCACGGGGAACACAAACATGCCGAAATCTGGAAATCCGAGACCCGATCGTGGGCGGTAAACATATGTAAACACATCATACAACATCCGTATCTGCGGCCTCGCGGACTGGTCCTCTGGGCCGCGACCCCGCGGATACGGTGTACTTTTTTCGTGGATGCCCCGCGCGGACCGTATCCGTGCGACCACGTATCCGAGGGACCGTGCCCCAGAAATTCCAGACCGCGAGGGCGCGGTTACGGATATGTTCGCCGCTCGCGCGGTGGCGTTGGAGGCCATCAGGCCCACAAAACGGCTGTGCACAAAACTGTCGCTCGCCGCCGTGACGCCCGCTCAGGCTTGGCCTCCACTGGCCCCACGTATGCATGCCTTTGAATGTATATGGCGGTTTCCGGAACCCCTGAGCCCAAAATGTTTCGGGGGCGCACCTTTTGCTTCTGCCGGCTTCTTCTTGTTTCAACCATTGCGCCCAAGAGCCTCCAGGACAGGGCGCTTCCCGAGGGGCCTAAGGGAAAACCAGCCCAAACACGGCGCGTTCGACAACCTGTACTTCGAACGGAGGGCCCACAAGCGGGTGCGCGTGCAGGACCGGACGGGGAGGCCGCCCACCCCACCCGAGGAAGAGGCGCCAACCGAACTTCGACCCTCGAGGGGCCACGGACCTCCGTCGAGCACGCCGCGTCTGCACGGGCTTTCGGCCCAGCCCGACGGGGAAGAAGGTTCGCCGCCCGAGAGCCGAAGGCTGGTCTTCTGCGGCAGTTCACGGGCGCCTCCCCCAACATCTTGCGGGCTCCTGCGGAGAGACGCCAGTCGACGCCAGATTGGCGAGACTTCACCCATTGTCATGCGCTCATCGACGCCAATGCCGTCGAACGACGGAAGAATTTGCGAAGGTTTTTTTCCTGAAAGTGTACGCGCTGGCAACAAGACGGCACGCGCAGTGACGAAACAGTTTGGAGTTGGGCAACTGTACGTACACGGCTGGGGCATCAAGACAGGCAGCAAGGGCGGTCCGGATGCGTCGCTGGCGAGGGAGGGGAGGAAGAGAGCGAAACTACAGTTGCGGCCTTGACCTAAAGAACCCTAAATAAGGAACGAGGCCCCTTTTATTCCACAAGTTGAACTTCGATTTCCTATGGAAAACATAAGGAAAGCCTGAGGCAAGCTGGGGAACACTTAAGGAACTCGGAGCCCCTCCCCGACGAAAAGGGTTCCTTCTTCAGGGCCCCGACTGTACGAAGGCATATGAGGCTCCACGATCTGCTACCGAAGCGGTCCCCGAAAAGGCCCCCCGGCTGGGCGACGGCGCAGCGGCCTGTCCGCCTCCTCGGCGGCCCGCCGCTGCTCCTCGCCCGCGGCCTCGGCCGCGGCCGCGGCCGCGCCGGCGGCCTGTCGGCGGGGGCCGGGGGAGAGGGGCGAGGCTACATTCGTGGCCCCCCCCCCCCCCGTGGCAAACAAGATGCCAGGCAAACAGCACACAGGCAGCCGAGGGCGAGCTCCCCGCCCATGCGTTGCGGCCCGCTGCAGCATGCGCACCCGTTGCTGGACCCGGGAGGGCGGCTGGAAGCAGGCAGGCCCAACGAGGCCGCCCCCATCAGGCTGTCCAGGGTCTTCTGCCGCAGGGGAGGACGGCACAACCCCCCCCACCCCCAACCAGGACCCCCACTCCCGACCTGGTGATCCAGGGTGTCCTGGCTGGGGGTGAGGGTGGTTGTCTGGCCATCAGGAACCCCGCAAAACCACAATCACCCCTGCCAGCACCCCTCGGGTCTCAGATCGGGAGTGGGGTTTCTGGCTGGGGGTGGGGGTGGGCTGTGCTGTCCTCAACACTCGTTTCCAGCCAGGATCGATGATCCTCAGAACAAATGTTGATGCCAACGTGTGCTTCTCCATCGAAGCCCTCCAGTATGCCGCAGGCGGTGTCATGAGGGCCGCGAAACAGGCTGCGTGCTGTCGGCGGAACTGAGCGGGGCAGCACACACACATATTTTAAGTCCGCGGGCGCCAAGCGGTCCAAGACAGTCAGACGCTGGTCAGCAAGCAGTGGGGTGCACTGGAGGCGAATTGAGGCACGAAGGCTGAAGGGAAAAGAGCGCGAGAAGAGAAGAGAAAAAGCCCGCTCAGACCGTGAAAGCCGGCGCGGGGATGCCGAAGTAGATCTTGCATGCGAGCTGCTCAGCGCCCCTCTAATCGGGACTCCACTGACGGGTACTTTGGCCAGTGACCCGGTGAACCCACCCCCCCGATGTGGACAACGCTGCAATTCCAGAAAGAGGCCCAGAAGTCGCAACCTTCGGCGAATCTCCAGCACCCGTTGGTGAGTACCCGTCACGGTGCCGCTGAGCTGCGTACGAACAGCGGAGGCCAGGGCCAGCTTGAAGTGGAAGGCCTTGAAGAGGTACAGGGATGACATACGCACATTGGGCTGACACGCGTTCTAGAACTCATCGACATGAGGTGCGTCAACCAGTGTCTCCCAGAATCAACCGACATGCGGGAAATCAAAAAAGGCACCGATACCGCTACTTCCCGGACCTCTCCTGGGGCGCGTTCCGACCAGGATCTCGACGCGAATCCAGCAGTGGCGGCGAAGGACGGGCAACCAACGGCATCGTTGTCCTTTCCTCGTCCGGGGTGGGGGACTGGGGGTCCCCAGACCGTGTTGTGACAGACCGCGCGGTGACCTCGAGATCTCGCAGGACATCACCGCGCGGTCCAACCAGCGCACGGGTCTGGGGGCCTCGGAGGCCCCTCCGCCCGAGGTGCAGTAGGGGCCCGACCACAAGAAACCCTCCGCAAGAAGCCCGACCCTGAGACCCCTGGGCGTCCATCGACTCCAGGTGCGGGAGCGTCGCGCTGTCCACAGCAAAACCATCGACACCCGAGAAACCCAGGGCACCCTGGAGGCAAGCAGGGCGTTTCTTGGCATGGGTATCCACCGTATCCTCGGAGAAAGGCCCATGCCAAAGCCGTGCGATGACCCCGAAGCCCCACCGACTCACCCCGCGGTGTGGTCACCGCACTGCTTTTGGAGAAACCACACAGAGGGCAAAACATCCGCCCCCCATTAGTACCACCCCAACAGAGCGAAGCCGCTTCGTGACCGCGCCCAGAGAAGAAAGGTAGCGCGAGAGCCAGGTCCGCGACGAAAGCTGTACTCTTCCTTCATCCTCATCCTCTTTTTACTCCCTTCCTCCTCTTCCTCCTCCTCCTCCTCCCTCCTCCTCCTCCTTCGCTTCCTCCTCCTCTGGGCTTGGGGCCCCCGGCAGGGGCGCTCGGGCCGCAGGGTGGATGGCAGCGCCCGGGGCGCACGCAGGGGAGCAGCGCCCGCCCCGGACGCCCCCCCTGCCCCTCCAAATAGGGGGAAAACAAACCTACCTCGCTTTTGACCACCCTCGCTTCCAAGAGATACCAAACGATGCCAAACTATGGCCTGTACTGGTCAGGCCGCTTGACGAGGAGGCACGTGGTATGACTTGGTTCTGCCTGGAAGCGAAAGCGGGGTAGGTAATTCACGCTCTGACCAAAGCAGGCCGCAGGCCGCCCGGGGGGGGGGAAGGTCCGCGGATTTGGACGCCCGAAGTGGGTGCGGAAAGAGTGGGTACAATGCCCAGCAACAAATGTTGTTCCAGAGCCAACAGAGGCCGCTGTCGGGCAGGCGGCCTTCTGTCTCAGATGGGCACAGGCCGCGGCGACACCGACAGCGAGTCCTGCTCAAAATGAGCAGGAGCTGCTGTTGGGCACTGTGCCCATTCTTTCCGCACCCACTTCGTTCGTGCCGAGCGGAGCGAGTCCGCCGCTGGGGAGGGAGGCCCGCGAGGGCGGGGGAGGGCACGTCCGCGCCTCGCGCAGTCCTCGTGCCGACCCAAAGGGCCAGCGCCTTGACGAAAATCAGGCAGGAGCTGTTTCGCCATGGTTCGGCCTCCAGGAGCCCTCGCGGGGCCCCGGGACCGTCCAGAAACGACTCGGGACGAAATGCCCGTGCTGGGGAATGGGTCGAGACCTCTGGGGATCCCGCACTGAACAGATCACGACAGCGGCTCCGTGGGAACCGCGTGTGGGTAGCCGGCCCTGGCGCGCCTCTGCCGCCCCGCGTGGCGCGCCCCCCCCCCCCCCCTGGCCCTGGCGCCGCGTCGCCCCGACGCGCGGGCCCAGCTCGCCTCTCGGCTGCCCCGATCAGCCTCGCGCTGGTGCGGACTGCCTCTGCCTCGCCGCCGGAGGAGGAACACAAAAGGGCATGGGCTGCCGGTTGCGGACCGGCGGCCCGCCCAGGGGCGGGGAGCGAGAGGTGGCGGGCCTGACCTCAGGAGCCGCGGAAGTCCTCCGGCCTGCCGAGCAGTGCTCTCTGAGCCTCCCCCGAAGACGCAGGAGACACAGAAGACCTATCGGAGGCCAGCTGATAAAAGCCTGGCCGCCATCCGAGCGAAGGCCTCCTCCTTCTCAGCTCCCCCCCCCTCGATCGCCGCCGAAGGGAGCAAACAGGGCTCGTGCAGGAGAGGAGCGATGCCGCTCGCCCCCCCGCGCTCGGAGCGACATCGGCGTCCACGGACGGGGTTTGCATCCTCATCGCGCATCCCCCTGGATGGACTGAGCATTTTCTTAGGGTGGAGGTCTCAGGGTGAAATCCATATGGGCTCTTGCACCCCGAGCATCAACCCGTCTTGTGACTCACCCTCTGCAGATCCAAGCCTCGACAATCCATCGAAACGGCATTTTAGATGTCACCCTTTGCTTTAAGTCGGGTGTGTCCCACTACAGGGGGATTTTGGGCGAAACATAAAAATACGAACAAAATGCCCGCCAAATGCTCAAAAGTACTCAAAACATCGTCCCCTGACTATTTTTTTACTATTTTTGAATATTCCCCCTGTAGAGGGACGGGCCCGACTTAACCCTTTGCCCTCCAGCCAAGGAGGAGGACGAGGGAGGAGGAGGAGGACGAGGAGGAGGATGGCATTGGATAAGGAACCCTCAGATAAAGAATCCAGGGTCTGGAAGCCGGTGGAACGCCAACTGAGGCTTCGCCATGAATATCACGGCCGCCCTCATCATGGAAGGAATCCTCCAGGGTCTGAAACCTTCTTGGGCACGTTCCTCAACACATGCCCCCACCGTATGAGGAACATCCTGGAGGCCTCGCGCGGCAGCTTGAGACCCAAGTTGCGCATCGCCGCGCGAACGTCGTCCCATATCTGACGGGGCGGATGTGCGGACTATACAATACAACCATTGCGCGCCGCGCGAGGCCTCCACGATGTTCCTCCTAGGACTCCCCGCCAGACTCGGGCGTGAGGGGCAACGATCGGGGGGGCTGGCAAAAGGGGGGGGGGGAAACATCGACCTGGAATCGGCGATGCATCGCTGGTAGATCGGCGATCAACCCCCGATAGCGAATCCGCACGTTCCTGGGCGGGGGCCCCCCCTTGAGCCTGCAGGCGTCCGAAACAGCGAGCGAATTCTCGCGCCGCATCATATCCCCCCCTCCCCCGTGATCGGCGTTGGCGGGGGACCTGGTCTGCACTTCGCCGCGGTCGGCTCCCGACGCGCCCACTTTGCACTTCGGTGGAGAGGAGGCCGTTTCCGAATGGCTTCCGCCCGCTGTATCCCCCCCGTCGTTGCCCCTGAAAGGCGGTTGTGGCACGCCGGGGTCCCCTCGACTCTGCCGTGAACGCGGCGGCGTACGCGGCGGCGTGGTACCGACCGCACGCGCGTGCTGGTCCGAGTCCCCGCAGGCCGCGGGCCTGGAGGGCCTCCGCGCCCGAGGACGCTCGAGGCGGGAGAGAGCAGCAGGCCGCAGAAGACATGCGAACGCCCACGGGCTTACAGTCAAGACGCTGAGAGAAGGACCACCTTGGTCGGGGGCGGCCAAGAGGGGGGCGTCCAAGAGAGCAGGGGGGGCGCGAATCATGGCTGGCGGCATGTGCGCGGTCCAGGGGGGGGGCTGGGAACGCATTGAAATAAGAAGGGGCGCCATGACATCTGGGGAGATATCATGGCGCCCGCCATGACATCCACCCCCCAATAGTCTTAAGTCGGGCCTGTCCTCCTACAGGGTGATTTTGGACGAAAAATTGAAAATACATCGGCGCTCCGAAAGTTTATTCCGACTTGAGAGGCACAGCGCCGCGCGAATGCAGAACAAACGCTATGCTGGACGGGCGCGGCAACGCGTGCCTCCTGGACAGGCGCGAGCAGCCGCGCCCCCGTGCGAACCCCGATCCCGCGCGGGGCGCGTTCCGGTTTGACAGTGGCTCACCCGGGAAACCGTTTCTTGTGCAGGAAGTCCCGAACGGTCGGCCCGTCGGCGGCTCCTTCGGACGAGCCCCGGAACCACCGAGAAACCGTTTGCCATAGGATGTTCTAGGCGGTTTGTCCATGTTCGACTTCTTCGGAGCGGACCCGAAGACCTCGAAATCGATGTTGTTTTTTCCGGAAAGTCCAAGGCGGTTCGCACATTTTCGGGTCGTTTGAAGTGGACCCGATTTTTTTCTTGGCGCACGTCCTATTGATTTGGCCACTTTCAGATACGTCGATGAACTTTTCGGGTCGTCGCATGACCGAACCCGAAAGTTTGATTCGAAGATGTCCTATGCCGTTTGCTCATTTTCGGGTCAGTACACCGTTTGGGATTCAAAATTTTAAAAAGGGAAGGGGAACCCGATCCCGCGACCCCGGGCGGGGGTTTAGCTGGGCCCCTCCGGCCAAACGGGGTGATGGGCTGCCCATCGGCGCGCCGACTCTGCCCTCGCGACATCGCCCCCGTCCGCCCTCGGGCCCCGCGACTCTTATCCTGTGCGCGCCATCCCAGATGGCCCTGGCGAGCACGGTGGCGAAATTGGGGAAACTTTCGGATCGGCGCAGTAGTCAAAAAAATACCACCAAATGGGCAACAAATGCTACAAAAGATAGCCCCCAGCCTATTTTCTTGACGATTTTGGAATATTCCTCCTGTAGAGGGACACGCCCGACTGAACAATCGTCCTCGCCCCCCTTTGGGCCGCCCCCGACTTGGGCCCCGGAGGGGCTCAGCACGTGGGGCCGCTCCTGGGATCCGCGTCGGGCGGGGAACCTCCTCGTGGCCGCGGCCTCGCCAGGGCCAGAACGGCGCCCTCGCGCCCTGCTCGGCGTGCCTTCCAGTAGCGACGACGGCTGTGCAGTGGGGGTCAGGCCACAGGAAGCCTGCCAGAAGAGGCCCAACCCTGAGGCCCCAGGACGTCCACTGGTTTTTTGGCGTGGGAGCGTCACGCGTTCCACGGCAAAACCATCGAAACCCAAGAACCCCATGGTCCCTCGTCCTGCGGCCGGGGAGGAGGAGGAGGAGGAGGAGGAGGAGGAGGAGGAGGAGGAGGAGGAGGAGGAGGAGGAGGAGGAGGAGGAGGAGGAGGAGGAGCAGGTCGTGCTGACACTCTGCGCTTCCACCGGGAGGCGCACGTCCGACCCCCGGCGTGCTGCGCACCGGAGCTGGACGCCCGTGTGGCCACGGCACCTGGCCAGGCGGCGCCCCCGTCGGGGTGCTCACAGGGTCGGGCTCCTCTGAAGGGGCCCAGGGACACACAAATCAATCCACAGAAATAAAAGCACCCCCCATAGTTCCCCATATTTTCTGGGCTCCTGCCTTCCCCCCCACCTCCCATATTCTCCCATATTCTCGGGGGAATCGAGGATTAAATTGTGCCTGCGTGTTTTTTCCCCTCCTGGTGCTCGCAGGGTCGGGCTCCTCTCGCCCGCCGCGCCGCGGCGGCCGCCGCGGCGACGCGCTGTGCCTCGTGAGCGGACCGCGCGTCGCTCCGCTGCGCGGGGCGGAGGGCCCGGAGGATTTGGACGCCCGAAATGGGTACCGAAAGAATGGGTACAATGCCCAACAACAACACATGTCGTCCCAAACCAACGGCAGCCGCTGTTGGCCAGGCGGCCTTCTGTCTCGAACGGGCACAGGCCGCGGCGGCGCGGACAGCGAGCCCTGCTCAAAAGGAACAGGAACTGCTGTTGGGCATTGTACCCCTTCTTTCGGCACCCCTGTCGGGCGCCCAGAGGTGAGGCTCGGGGCGCGGGCGCTCGGGGCCCGGGGAGGCGGCCGGCGCGCCGCGCCGAAGCGTGGCGGGCAGACCGGCGGGGCGGCTCGCGGAGTCCAAGTTCGAGGCCCTATGCCTTCTCGGCGGCGTGCAGGGAGGGGGTGGAGGGAGGGGGGATGGCCTCTTGGAGGGAGGCTGCTTCTCAGAGGGCGCCGGCTCCGTGTCTACAGAGAAGGCCCGCGCCTGCCAAGAAGCAGGCGTGCTCCTCAGAAGCCCTCCTCCCCCCCCCCCCGCCCCCCCCTCCTGCGCGTGGCTGACCTGTGCCTTCTGGCGGGTGGTCAGGGGGGGCGACCTGAGTGGGGGATGAAGGAAGAGTCCCCGCAAGGGGCCTTTCGGGGCCCCCTGCCGGCTCCCCAAGGGGCCTGGAAGGGCCCCCTTTGGGGGCCCTTCTCTCCACTCCCCGTGTGGGGCCCCCCCGCCATTGCCACCCTCCAGCTACCCCCCGAATGCTACAAGATGTTTCAGCCGGCAGGCTCGGCGAGCCTCCCGAGCCTCCCAAGCCACGACGACGACGACGACGCCACGACGACGACGACGACGACGACGACGCCGACGCCGACGCCGACGCCGACGCCGACGACGACGACGACGACGACGACGACGACGACGACGACGACGACGACGACGACGACGACGACGACGAGGACGAGGACGAGGACGAGGACGAGGACGAGGACGAGGGCGGCGACCGCCCTCTGGCGAGCAGGAGGGCCTCTCGGCCGCGGGCAGAGAGGATAACGGACACGATGCCGAATGACGCCGACGGCGGCGGCGGCGGTGACGTCGTCAGCGTCAGCGTCAGCGTCAGCGTCAGCGTCATCGTCGTCTTTTGTACATATGTTTCCGCGGCTTCTTCAGGGTTTGCGCCAAGCTTCCAAATGTTCCAGACCTTCTCGGAGGCTTCCCAATGGCTTCGCAGGCTTCCAAGAGAGGGCGGGAGCAGGAGGGGGAATTGGGGGAGGAGGAGGACGGCGGGGAAGAGGAGGGATAGGGGGCCCGAGGGGGAGGGGGAACCCCCCTCTCCCCCGCGGTTTTTTGCGAGTCTATCGAGGCCTGCTGTGCCTCCACGACATGTCTCATGCTGCGGATCCTGGGCGAATTCGCAAGGGGGAGGTGGAGGAGTGTGTGCGGGGGGGAGAAGAGCAGGATGAGAGGGGGAGGAGCAAGAGGAGGGAGGAGGGGGGGCGAAGGATTAGGAGGAGGAGGAGGAGGAGGAAGAGGAGGAGGAGCAGGAGGAGGAGGAGGAGCAGGAGGAGGAGGAAGAGCAGGAGCAGGAGGAGGAGGACGAGGAGGAGGAGGAAAAGGAGGAGGAGCGCCGCTGCCGCCATCGTCTGGGGAGCAAAAATGTTACCGATACCGCCACTTCCTGGACCTGTCCCAAGGTGCACTCTGGCCAGGTGTGTCGAGGCGAATCTGGCCGCGGCGACGAGGTCTCTCCAGCACCAGCAGCGGTAGTTGCATTCTCCCTGCTAGCGTTTCACGACAGAGGGTTAGCATGAATGAAAAAAACACAGAAGACACAAAGGGGGACGGATGGCCCCAGGACGCAGTTCCCGGACGGCCATTTTGCCTGAGACTGACTTTCAACTTATTCAGGAATCGTGCTCTTGCCTAAATGCCTGCAGCATTCTTTTGACCCAGGCGGCGACCACCCATTTTTGCAAAAGAATCACTGAGGCGGGTGCACATGGCCGTGCACGTCGCCGCTCTCACCTTTGCTGCTCTTGGGTGCTTTGCCAGGGTGTTGTCCTCCTCTGAAGAGGCGGGAGCCGTTGCCGCCGCCGCCGCGAGGTCGTCGTCGTTTCGTCGTCGTCGTTGTCGCGCCTCGACGCGCGGCGCAACGGCGGCGGCGGCGGCGGCCAGGGGAGGCCTTCGCCCGCGCGGCGGCGAGATCGGCGTGGCGGCGCTGGGCGTCCGCGGCCAGCGACAGGTGGCCCCCGACCTTGGCCTCGTCGCGCGAAGGCGCCCACGCCTTCTCCTACTCGCCCTCCCTCCTCCTCCTCCTCCTCCTCCTCCTCCTCCTCCTCCTCCTCCTCCTGCTCCTCCTGCTCCTCCTCCTCCTCCTCCTCCTCCTCCTCCTCCTCCTCCTCCTCCTCCTCCTCCTCCCCCTCCCATCTGGCGGCTCGTGCCGCGCGCCCAAGGAGGATCGGAGTGGACGAGAAGGGGGGGGCCGAACGACGACGACGACGACGACGACGACGAGGGAAGAGGACGAGGACAACGACGAGGACGACGACAACGACGACGACGGCGATTGATGACGACGCACGAGGACGAGAACGAGGATGACCATGACGACGATAGATAACGGATGACGGACGACGATGACGACCGATGACCCACAACGACTGACCATCTACGACGACGACGACGACGACGGACGACGGAAGACCGACGACGACGACGACCAAAAACGAGGGCGACAGTGGACGAGGAAGATCCGCGACCTTTGATCGACGACGACAACGACCGACGACGGACGAACGACGACCGACGACCGACGACGCCGACGACGACGGACGACGAAAACCGCGGACGGGGTCGATGACGACGATGGACGCGGACCAGGACCAGGACGACGATGATGATCGACGACGACGACGGACGACAACGGACGACGAACGACTGACGATGGACGACCGAAACCGACGACGACGGACGACGACGACGACGACGAGGACAAGAACGAGGACGGCGATGACGACGACGACGACGACGACGACGACGACGACGGCGACGTTCGACGACGACGGCGAAGGAATGCGAGGGCGAGGACGACGAACGATGAACGACCGACGACGACTATGACGACGACGAGGGCGACGGACGACTTGAGCCGCGCGTATCGGCATCCCCATGACATCTCCCTCCGCGTGCTTGAACAATTTGCTCAACAACCCATCTGGAACCGCTACTATCATATAACACGTCATTGGGCCACACCCTGAGCAAACCATGGGCATGCGTCGCGGCTGCACGATTTCGGGCCCGTCCACATCGTTGTCTGTGTCCGAAACTGATTCACGCACATACCCTCCATCAATGAAAGACGTACAGAACACCGAATCTGACAGACAATCCTACGAATAACATGCGGAGCAAACCAGCTACGGAAAAAAAACAACTTCTGAGTGGTGTTGTCTTTTTTTGTTGTGTTTGGGGGGCTGTGTCAATTTGAACTGATACCTCAAGCTTGTTGTCTGGCTCCGCTGGTACCCGCGAAACCCCCAACAACATGCTGCGATGTAGAAGTCACGGTGGGTGTCTTGAGCTCCCCTCGCGTTGAGTGCGACGAGGACAACAAAAAGAAACAGGCGAATGAACAGTCCGCCGCCAATCCGACACGGGGGAGTTTTCGACGAGCATTAAAAGATGGTTACCAAAAATTCAAAATAATCAAGCAACTTATCCCCAGACTATGTTTTAACATTTTTTGAATATTCCTCCTGTAGAGGAGCACGCCCGACTTAAATCTAGCAGTATGGCTCTCGAGGCGTGTCGAAATTGCACGCAGGCTTCCCGGGACCACCACATACGAGCGCGCCCATTGGGGCCACAGCCAGGGCTACCTTTAGGTCGGGCGTGTCCCCCTACAGGCGGATCTTGGGCGAAAAATTTAAAACACTCAAACAATACAGCAAAATGGCCAAAGATACTCAACAAATCGTTCCCATACTATTTTTCAATAGTTTTGAACATTTCTCTTGTAGAGGAAAATGCCCAACTTAAGGCTACATATGTGGCACAGCGCGTGCGACAATGTAATTGCGCCCTGGCAAGTGTTCGGACAAGGGTGACACGCACCACCTCCCAAAAACTGTATACGAACGGCCATTGTTCCACTTGCGTTCCGAGGCTCAGCGATGGGGATATACAGTGAAGGAGAGCACAGGGGTGACACGTGAAATTTAAATGGTGTAAGAAACATAACTTCCCACTCGTAAAGAAATCACAGTGGTGACGCGTGTCACATCGAAAAGCTGTGCGAGGAAAACAGCGCGTGTCACTTGTATTCTGAGCCTCAACATGGGGGCGCGCATTGCAGGAGAGACTAAGTGGCGACGCGTGCCACCCCGAGGTGCAGCTGAGCGCGCTGCGCGAGCCCGGATTTTTGCAGAGTCGCGGACACACGCGGGCGCATGCAGGTGGCAGGAGGAGGAGGAGGAGGGCGAGCGCTCAGCTGGGGTGGTTCGGGGCTCGAGTCGACTCGAATCGGATTGGGACGAAGGCCGTTGCCTCCGCCAAGCTACCGCAGGGAAGCACCTCCTGTGAGGCTCTCGACCTGCGACTGACTTTCCATTACGAATCCGCGCGCAAGCGAGAGGCGAAGCATCGCGGCTGCACGGGCCAAGGGGGGAATCCGACGACCCTCAAAGGGCCTCTTACACGCTACATATCGCCTCCACTATGCTGCGGCTCCAGGGGGACCAAAGCTCTATGAATTTTCTGTTTCCTGGAAGCGCCAGTGAACTTAATATACGTAGTGCAAAAGTTGACTGTCAGACGGCGAGAGGCGAACTTCATTCTCTGGATATGTTTCTTTTCCGCGATGTGCAACTGATACCTACGCTCAATTGCCTCATTCCCGTAACTGTCATAATCCTCGAAAGCACGCCAACTTCCGTCGACACCTTTGTACGTCCAATGTGGCATCAAATCGGCGCCAGCAGCTACTCCAGCAGCATCTTCAGCGTGCTCGGGCTGCGAACCGACGATTGCGCCTTCGACAGTATCTCCGTCTTCAGCTTCACCGTCGGTCGCAGAGAAAGAGCCTGACACCTCAGGCTCTGGGTAGAGCAACTTCTCGGCGGACGGCGCCATGTTGACGACTGCCTTCTTGGTGTCGGTCGTCTGCGCCGCGTCCGAGGAGCTCGGCTGACCGAACTGCACAGCCTCCTTCTCCGCCGCCGTCGTCGTCCTTCTCCAGGAAAGGGGTACCCTCCTCTGTGAAATCGACGTTCTCCTCTTTCGAGCGGGCAGGGTTCCCGCAGTCGATCGCCGTCGCGGTGGTGATCTTGCCAGCTACTGAGACGACGTCCTTCTCGACCACGACCTCGGGATCCTCGCCGAGCTGCTCCATCAGCTCCTCGCCCGCCGACGTGTACAGCACTTGGTCAGCCGCCTCGTCCTCCTCCGCCATTGGCCCACATGGCGGATCCTTCCGAGGGCGCCTCTGCAATCAGCTCCTTGCCAATCTCGTGCTGCTCCACATCCAGCGCCGCCCGCACCGTGTTGTAGGTCTCCATGATGGCCCACTCCTCCAGGCCTGGTGGGGCGCCGAGCGCCAGGAACTCCACCAGGCGGCAGCGCGCCCGCTGGACGTGGAGAGCATGCGTGGCGCGGGTGCGCGCACGCCTGCGCGAGCTGCGCGACAAGCCGAGGGCCGCACAGGCGGCAGCACACTGCGACTCCATCTGCTTCAGCGTCACCTCCAAGCCGGATGCCTGCTGCTGCAGGACTTCATGCGCGAGAGGTCTGCATGTGATCGGTACTTGGGCAAGCAGGGCAAGGCCGAGCTCGAGCCAAGATGAGTACCGCTCAAGCCGGCGGAGCCGACTTGAGCCAGGAGGAGGAGGAGGCGGAGGGAGGAGGAGGAGGAGGAGGAGGAGGAGGAGGAGGAGGAGGAGGAGGAGGAGGAGGAGGAGGAGGCCAGTTTCGTAGGCAGCAGGGCGAGTGGTCCGTTACCTCGTGCCTTGGCCTCCCCGCACCCCCCCCCTTCGCCCGCCGCCGCACCAGGGCGCGGTGGGAGTCCAGCCTGCAGCTCCAGCTGCCGCCTTCCGCCGGCGCGTGCCTCGCCCTCTGCGAGCCTCGCGGGGGGCCGCCGTCGTCACGGAGAATGGAGAGGGAGGACCGAAGAGCGAGGGAGGAGGGGATCGACGGAGGACCGGATCGCGGGAGGAGTCGAGGGAGCGTCCTCCTCCCTCTCCCCAGCCTCCCTTTTTTCTTCCCCGCGTCCTCTTGATTTCCTCTCCATCTCCCTCCCTACTTCCACGTCGTTCTCCTCCTCTCCTCCTCCTCCTCTTCCCCCTCCTCCTCCTCCTCCTCCTCCTCCTCCTCCTCCTCCTCCTCCTCCTCCTCCTCCTCCTCCATCCTTGTCCTTGTAAATCACACCTCCCTCCCTGTCGGAGCCGCAGGCGTTTTGGTAGGGCGGACTGAGCGTTTCGCCTGAATCCTGAAGCTTGAAATCCCACCAGCCCTCTGGGCGTCGGTGGTTTAGAGCGTTTCCTCTTCCACCCCTCCTTCTTCCCCTTCGGGGGGGGGTTTACCCCTCCCCCTACCCCCTCCCCACTGACCTGGACAAGGGGGGCCGCGATCGGTCAGAGCGTCCAAACCGGCCTCGGCGAGGAAGCCAAAATCATTGATTGTACTATGGTTTGGGCCCCATTTTGGCCTTCTGAGGGGCGGGCTCTAATTTAGGAACCCCCCTTCTTTGATCGATTTCCTCCACGATGGCCGCAAGAGGCCCCCAGGATGCCCCAAGAGGCCGCAGGATGGCCCCAAGATGGCCCCAAGAGGCCCCCCAAGAGGCCCCCAGGAGGCCCCCAAGAGACCCCCAAGAGGCCCCAAGAGACCCCCCAGAGGCACCCAAGGTGCTCCCAGAGGCCCCAAGATGGCCCCAAGAGGCCCCAAGAGGCCCCCAGGAGGCCCCAAAGAGGATTCCGAACGGCCCACAGAGGCCCCCCCGAGGCACCCAAGACGCCGAAAAGCCCCTCAGGACGACCCTCTACTCGCCTGGGCGTCGTTTCTGGACGGGCTGGTGGGGATACGCGAAGCGTCTAGAATCCCACCAGCCCTTTAGGGCGTCGGTGGTTTAACGAGTTTCCTCTTCCACCCCCCCTTCTTCCCCTTCGGGGAGGGGTTTACCCCTCCCCCTACCCCCTCCCCACTGACCTGGACAGGAGGGGCGGGGAGCGGTCAGAGCGTCCAAAACGGCCTCGCCGAGGAAGCCAAAATCATTGATTTTACTAAAGTTTTGGCCCCAGTTTGGCCTTCTGAGGGGGCAACAACGCTAATTAAGGCTCCCCTCTTCTTTGAAGCCAAAATCATTGATTTTACTAAGGTTTTGCCCCCATTTTGGCCTTCTGAGGGGGCAGCGCTAATTAAAGCTCCCCTCTTCTTTGAAGTCAGAATCATTGATTTTACCAAGGTTTTGGCCCCATTTTGGCCTTCTGAGGGGGCAGCGCTAATTAAAGCTCCCCGCTTCTATGATCGATTTCCTCCAAGATGGCCCCAAGAAGCGCCCAGGAGACACCAAGAGGCCCCAAGATGGCCCCAAGATGGCCCCAAGAGGCCCCCAGGAGGCCCCAAAGAGGATTCCGAACGGCCCACAGAGGCCCCCCCGAGGCACCCAAGACGCCGAAAAGCCCCTCAGGACGACCCTCTACTCGCCTGGGCGTCGTTTCTGGACGGGCTGGTGGGGATACGCGAAGCGTCTAGAATTTGCAACAGTTTCGCGGATGGAGGGCGCGTCGTTTTGAACAAGTGGCTCTCGTCTTGGCACGCCGCACATGTGTCCGAACAGTTTGCAGCCATTTCACGTATGAAGGGCGCTTCGTTTTCAAACTGTGGCTCTCGCCTCAGGGCCAAGCAGATTTGTCTTCAAAGTTTGCAGCAGCTTCATGGATGGAGCGCAGATCGTTTTCAAAATGCGGCCTTCGCCGTAGCGCCGCAAACATTCGTCTCGTCAGTCTTCGACAATTTGACTGAAGGTGGGCGGCTCCTTTTCAACATGTAGTTATCGCCTCAGCTTCGTGCACGTGTATCTCGAATTATTTGCAACAGTTTAAATACTGTATTCGTCGGGCTGAAGTCATAGCAGTGGCGTTCTGGCACAGTTTGGGATTGTCAAGACGCGATCGTCACGTTTACTCGCTGTGTTGCAATCCCAGGAATTGTTTCTGGTACGCTTCAGGATGGCCGGGACGCAACGGTCGCTTTGATTCGCGGCACCGAAGTCCGAGGAATGCTGTTCTGGCACGACTGAGAATTCTCCAACGATTCTCTTCAGATGGGACGCTTCTCGCGATGAAACAAACATTCTTGTAGGACCTATGAAGATGCACATTGGAGGGAGGTTGCATTGGGTGTATTGCAACATCGTTGACGCGGCTTGAATTTGCACTGGTCCTCCTCCTCCTCTCTCCTCCTGCCGGTGCTCGGTGCTGCGGGTCAGCTCAGCATGAGCTCGAAACCCTCGTCCCCCTCCTATCCTTCCTCTTCCTCACTACTTCCACTTCATCCTGCTCCTCCATTTTCTCCTCCTCCACCTCCTCAACCTCCTCAACCTCCTCCTCCTGCCCCCCCTCGTCCTCTCCGTCCCCCGCGAGCCTCCCAGGGGCCGTCGCCGTCGTCGAGGGCCAGGGATCCATGCTGGAGAACCAAAGATCGATGTTGCTGGGAAACGGTTGGCTTCAGAGTTTTCTTGAGGCATCCAGAGATCGTGGTCGTCGTCCTCCTGCTCCACCTCATCATTCTCCTCGTCCTTCTCCTCCCCCTCCCCTCCCCCATCCCCCTCCTCCTCCCCTCCTCCTCCTCTATCCTCCTCCTCCTCCTCCTCCTCCTCCTCCTCCTCCTCCTCCTCCTCCCCGTCTTGCCCACCGACTCCAACTTCATTCTCCTCATCATCGTCATTATTCGTCGTCGTCCTCATCCTCCTCCCCTTCCCCTCTTCCTGCATACTCCCACCTTCCTTCTCCTCCTTCCCCTCCGCCTGCACGGGTGGGGGGGAGCGAGTGAGGGAAGAGGGCCGATGTAGGAGGGTAGTGGGAGGGAGGAGCGAGGAGCGAGGAGGGAGAAAGGTGGAGGAGAGGAGGACTGTGGGGACGGGGGCGAGGAAGCCGAGTCTCAACTGCAGCCGAAGCCGCTTAGCCTGATGAGGCACGGAGCCTCCCTCCCGGCAGGGGGCGGGCCCAAGGCGGGTACGGAACCAAGTACAGGTACGATGCCCAGCAGCAACGGGTATTCGATGCCCACCAGCAGGAGGACAGATGAACCTGGAGACCTCCAGCCAAAATTTCCGCATTGCCTTGAGCCACCCAGGGGGGGGGGTCGTCGGAGTATGGAGAGTTTAGACAGCGGCAGCTCAAAATCGATGCCAGGATCCCTCCTCGGGCCCTCCCAACGCACCAGTGTTCCGAGCTGCATCCGCCCGTGGCGACGAGGGCCTCCCCCACCACCACTCCAACGTCCAACTACGGGCCACACGCAGGGTTGACCCTGGGTAAGCATGACTGTTGGTGCGCGGCTCTGGTGGGGCCGCCGAGGGACCAAACACACGCGCCCAAGACGCCACTACCGCATCGCGTTCGGCGATAGGGGACCCAATGGGCCCGCACCAAAGGTCACTCCGGCGGGGGGGGAGGAGGAGGAGGAGGAGGGAGGAGAGGAGGAGGGAGGATGGAGGAGGTAGGAGGAGGAGGAGGAGGAGAAAGGGTGGAGGAGGTGGAGGAGGAGGAAGGAGGAGGAGGAGGAGGTGTGGAGAGGGGGAGGAGGGGGGACAGGAGTGATGATGTGGATGGATGATGATGATGTTGATGATGTTGGATGATGATGTGATGATTGGGCTGATGCGATGTGATGCTGTGGATGATGATGCTGATGGATGCTGCTTGATGATGCGTCTGATGAAGATGAGAAGATGTGATGCTGATGCTGATGCTGATTGATGTTGCTTGAGTGATGATGATGATGATGTTGTGATGATGATGATGATGATGTGGATGATGGTGATGCTATGCTGATGGTGCTGATGTTGTTGATGATGATGATTGATGATGGAGGAGGGTGAGGAGGGGAGGAGGAGGAGGGTGGAGGAGGAGGAGGAGGAGGAGGAGGAGGGGGAGGAGGAGAGAGGAAAGGATTGAGGATGTGAGAGGATGAGGATGAGGCTGGATGAGGATGAGGATGAGGATGAGGCATTGAGGAGGAGGAGGTAGGAGGGGGAGGAGGAGGAGGAGGAGGAGGAAGGAATGGGATGAGGAGGAGAGAGGAGGAGGAGGTAGAGGAGGAGGAGGAGTGGATGGTGGAGAAAATGAGGATGAGGAGGAGGAGCAGGAGGAGGCGGGGGGAGGAGGAGGAGGGAGAAGGGATGAGGATGATGATGATGATGAGGGGAGGAGGGGGTGGAGGGAGGAGAGGAGGAGGAGGAGGAGGAGGAGGAGTAGAGGAGGGGTAGAGGAGGAGGAGGAGGAGGAGGAGGAGGAGGGTGAGGAGGAGAGGAAGAGGTGGAGGAGGAGAAGTGAGGAGGAGGTGGAGGACGAGGAGCAAGCAGGGAGCAGGAGGAGGAGGAGGAGGAGGAAGAGGAGGAGGGAGAGGAGGAGGAGGGAAAGGAGGAAGAGTAGGAGGAGGAGGAGGAAGAGGAGGAGGAAGAGGAGGAGGAGGAGGAGGAGGAAGAGGAGGGATTGTCGCCGCGGCTCGCCTCGAGACCCTGGGGAGGGCGTGCTCTCCTCGAGACCCTGGGGAGGGCGTGCTCTCCAGGAAGGGCCCGGGGGGAGGGGCGGCCGCAAAGAGCTGCGCGCGGCCCGGGGAGGAGGCCCCCAAGAGGGCCCAGGGGCATTCGAGGTCTCCGGCTCTCGATCCTCGAGACTGTTCGAAGTTCTACGCTGCGCTGCGCAGACTTCTGTGGCAATGCATGGGGGCCTCCCATACCATCTGGTTGGCTCTTGCGAGTCGACGCTAAGTCGACGATCGTCGGCGCTAGTCGACGCTAAATCGACGCTGATCGACGCTAGCCGACGCTCAATCGGCTCTATCCCATCGACTCTCAAACGCTGATCGACGCTACTCGACGCTGGAGTCGGAATTGAGAGGGCATACCAGTCTCCCATGATTTGCTACCGAAGCAGACGTTGGCTGGTCACCCGCAGCGTCACTTGCGAGGCCCACGGGGAAGAACAGCCAAGAGGGCACCGACTTGCGCGACGAGGTGCGGGCCTCAGCCCCTCGCTCCACCGCGCCGCGAAGTCGGCCGCGAAGTCCTCGCTGGCCATGGCGTCCAGCTGCGCCTCCGCCTCGGGACGGGCGGGGCGAGAACAGCAGAAGGGCCGCGCGGGCGGGGAGAGCGGGAAGAAGACTCGTTTGCGATGTTTCTGGGTGCGCGTCTGGCTTGCCTTCTGAAGCCTCAGGAATCGTCCGGGGACCTCCTCCACAGGAGGAAAACGCCTTCTTGAATACTCCCGCAAGGCCTCGGGCGAACATCATAATTGTGTATGTACGTTCACGCAACTGTGTATGTACTGTATGTCTCTCTGTCTGTCTGTCTGTCTGCCTGCCTGCCTGCCTGCCTGTCTGTCTGTCTGTGTGTCTGTCTGTGTGTCTGTCTGTCTGTCTGTCTGTCTGTCTGTCTGTCTGTCTGTCTGTCTGTCTGTCTGTCTGTCTGCCTGTCAGCCTGTACGCATATAGGTCAGTAGACACGTACGTACGTACTTACGTACGTTTGTATGTGTATGTGCGCATGTGTGCCTCATGTGTCTCCGCCTGAAGCCAGAAGCGCTGTCTATTGGCAGCTGTCGGTGAAGTGGGGCTCGCGGCTGGCCTGAACGTTGCCGACGGCCCTCTCTGGTCATGTAAACACGAAAAAGTCTCCGTGCGCCCCTCAAAACCGTGGCTGACGCTGAAGGCTTTGCCACGGTCTACAGTTGCGGCCACTGCAGCAATAGCCGTGCTGTGAAAGGCCACGCAAGTGGTCTACGTAACAAACGTTTGAGCACCAGCGGTTTTCAAGCAAACCTGTGAGGCACACGGGAAACAGCGGGGTTTGGGGCACTTTACAAATACCCGTGCTCGCATTTCAAAAGCTTGGAGGAGGCGGGGTCGGACGGTGGAGCCAAGAGGAATACCTAAGGCACACTGGCAACGGAAACAAAAACAAATTCGCCGGCCCAACGGGCGAGAGGCGTGCTAAGATCTCTGGTAACTTGTTCACAATTCTTCTAGTTCGGGCGCGCGGGGCGGCCCCTGGGGGTCCCCCGGCGAAAAATACCCCGACCGCAGCCCGGGAAGGTCCCGGGAAGGTCCCGGGAAGGTCCCGGGAAAGTCCCGGGAAGGTCCCGGGAAGGTCTACTCAGAGGTGGTTTTCCTCCTGGGTACGGCCTCTCAGGCCCCCCAGAGCGCGCCAAGAGGGCCCCAAGAGGCCCCCAAGACTGCCCAAGAGGCCCCCGAGACGCCCAAAGGACGCTCCAAGACGCCGAAGATGATCCCAAGACGTCCCAAGAAGCCGCCAAGACGCTCCAAGTGGCCTCCAAGAGGCCTCACAAGAGCGCCCCGAGAGGCCAAAATCATAAATTTTACGATGGTTTTGGAAGGATTTTGGCCTTGTCGCATTTTCGGCTTTCCGATGCTCCAAGACGGCCCAAGAGGCCCCCAAGAGCGCACGAAGACGGCTCAAGAGGCCCCCAAGAAGGCCCCCAGAGAGCCCAAACGGGCTCCGAGACGGCCCAAGAGACGCCCAAGACGGCCCAAGAGAGCCCCAAGACGGCCCCAAGAGGGGCCCAAGATGGGGACCACGAACCGAAACCTCGAGCCTTCCGCCCCAAGAGGGCCCCAGGAGGCCCCGAGAGGCCCCCAAGATTGCCCAAGATGCCGCCAAGAGGCCCTCAAGAGACCCCAGGAGGCGCCAAGGAGGCTCAAAAGAGGCCCTACAAGGCTTCAAACATGTCTCCCAGGCGCCCCCGAACGGCCTCTCAACAGACCCCAGGGCCTCCCAAAGAAGCATCTGGACGATGGCCCTGTTTGGCCCCAAGAGCGCCGCAAGATGCCATCGAGAGGCTTCCTCCTTCGCCCTTTTCTCTTCCTCCTCCTCCTCCTCCTCCTCCTCATATTTCTCTTCATCCTGCTCCGTTCCTTCTCATCCTCTTCTCCTCCTCCCCTCCCCCTCCCCATCCTCATCTTCCTCCATCCGGCGGCGCCGAAATAGCCCGAGCCCGCGCCGAACCAGTAGCGATCATGCAATACGGGCCGGCGGAGTGAGCGAAGCGATTGAATACTGCATTTGAACTGTGCGGCGTCTGGACTGGAATCATTAAAGCTTGGCTGGTCGCGCCTTTTTGTCCCCACTATACCATAGGAGCACTGTCTACTGGTAGCTTTCGGTGGGGTGAAGCTCGCGGCTGGCCTGGACATTGCTGACGGCACTACGACAACCAAGTCAAAACGCAAACCGAGATTATTTGTGCCTTTTGTCCCGTGCTTCCGCTATCATATCGTGTCCTGGGACAGCGAAGGAAAGGCCTCGCAGAACAGGGCTCCCTCTTCCCGGAAGGCTGTACATGGCAGTGCGAGAAGGTCTCGCAGAAACGTCTCGGATACTGCTGAGTCTTCCTTGCACGCCAGACCCCTGAGACTTGACGGCTAAAGACGCACGGGGTTGCCCCGAGATGCTACAGAGACCACGGAGGGCTGCACAACGCTTGTCCATCACCTTGGCCGCAAGGCAGTACCAGACAAACAATCTCGCGGGTGTCTTCCGAGGAGTACCGTAGGCGTACTGATCCAGCAATGGGCAATGGGTCTTGACGACGAGGAAAATTGGTTTTAATGCAAGAAGTCTGGGATGAAGCCAGGGCCTGAAAGTCGAGGGGTTTTCTTTGGCGGCCATCACTCCTGTGGGTAAAAGTTCCCGCAGCAAGCCTACCAGCAGCTCCACCACAAGAGTGCCCAAGGGCACAGCCGCCTTCTCACAGGCACGCTCATGCTGTGGGCAGCCCAACAAATCGAACTGGAACTGGAATGTGAGCGGCGTACGCAGAGGCGCGCCCTGTGCGGGCTGCCGGGGACTTCTCGCATTATCGCGCGCGGCTTCTCGCATTCTTGAACCCGTCTTCTCGCATTCTCGCAAGCGCCTTCTCGCAGCCCAACGGATGCCTCTCATCATTACCCCGCAGACGAGGCAAGGGCGGGCGGCCCCCGAATGCGAGCCCGGGTCAACCGCGCGATCCCGGCCCCGAGCGCCACGAAGACCCTATTCGGGCCGAAGTGGTCGCTTTGAGGTCGAGGGCGATGCCTTCGATGACCGAGTACCTCGAGATGTCGGCCCCTGGGCCGATGGCCGCATCCCAGCCGACGCCGCCGATGCCCTGGCTCCCCGCGCTGTCGAGGATCCCCGCGCGCGCCGCAGTGGAGTTTCTGGAGAAGCCGCTGCGTTTCCCGGGCTGAGGTCCGAGAACATTGAAGGGGCCCTGGGACACACAAATAAAGACACACAAATAAAAATATGTCCCACATTTTCTTATATTTTCTGGGTTTCTGCCTTCCCCCCCACTTCCCATATTTTCCAATATTTTCTGGGAAATCGACGATTAATTGTGTCTGTGTGCTTTTTTCCTTCCTGAGACATATCCACCTGGGACATGATCCACGCTGCCGCGCGGGTGGCGGCGGCCTGCTGGGCGCACGGCAACTTCGCCCACTCCTGCTGCGCCACCCCTACCACCCCCCGCCACGCTTGACGTCCAGGAGGGCGCGGACACCCGTCGGGATGTTGCGAGACGGGCCAGCGTGGCGGATCTGGCGCAGGCGGCGCCGCTGGCCGGAAGCAGCCCGAGCTGCTCCTGTGCGCGACCCCACTGAGGGCTGAGCTCCATCTCGCTGACATCGAATCGGTATGACGCTTGGTAAGAGTGACCTTTGGTGCGCGGCTTTTTGGGGGCCGCCACCCCTACCACCCCCCGCCACGCTTGACGTCCAGGAGGGCGCGGACACCCGTCGGGATGTTGCGAGACGGGCCAGCGTGGCGGATCTGGCGCAGGCGGCGCCGCTGGCCGGAAGCAGCCCGAGCTGCTCCTGTGCGCGACCCCACTGAGGGCTGAGCTCCATCTCGCTGACATCGAATCGGTATGACGCTTGGTAAGAGTGACCTTTGGTGCGCGGCTTTTTGGGGGCCGCGGGGAGGGGGGGGTGGGGGGGGGCAACCCCAAGTGCGCAAGACGCTACTGCCGCATCGCGTTCGGCGATCGGGGGACCCCAGTGGGCCCGCACCAAAGGTCACTCTGGCGAAAGGTCACTCGTACGTGTAGCCGAGTCGAAGAGCTCCGCGAGTCGCCAGCCCCGACAGCGACGCTGCAGTGCCAGTCCGAGCCTCGGGTGGTGGGGGGGGGGTCGCGGAGCGGCGCCTCGTCGGACACCCCCACCTTTCACGTCCCCCCGCGCCGAGCTGAGTGCATGTTTCGAGGAGGGGACCGACCGTAACATGGATTCACCTACAACTTGATTTTCTCGTCGAGTGTACCAACACACACACACACGCGTATTCTGTTCGTAGATCTACGAACATGCTTTGGATTTTTCCGTAGACTCGACGAATAAACAGAATTCTGGTGCAGATCAACTCTGAAGTCGATTCCTCACTCGAACCTTGAACATCCAGTGCTAGGTCGGGCCTATCTCCCTACAGGGGGATTCTGGGTGAAAAATTAAACATACTCAACACATACTCCCAAAATGCTCAAAAATAGTAAAACAATCGTCCCCAGACTGTTTTTGGTATATTTTTGAATTTTCCTCCTGTAGATGGACAGGCCCGACTTAACTGTGGTCGATATCCCCCGCTCGAACGTCGAGCACCCAGTGGCTGCTCTGGCCTCTGGGCGGCGCCAGGTCCTCCCCCCCTCAGGCTGCGAGCGCCCGCGGGCACGAGGCGCAGCGCGCGAGCGCGGTCGGCAGGCTGAGCGGGATGGTCCGGTCCTGAAGGCGGCTGTGACGTCGGAGCCCAGGCCCCTGCCAGCTCACACCGTGTTGAAGATGTCGTGCTCGCAGCCTGTGCGAGAGCGGCGCATACTTCTCGGAGTGCAGCCCGATCGTCGCGTCGAGCGTGAGGGTCAAGATGGCGAACGGCGTGGTATGTAAGTCAGGAAGGCCGTGACCAGCCTGTGCGCGCTGGCGTGGGTGGGCGCCATCAGAAGCGGCCACAAAAGGAAGCCTTGGAAGGCGGTTGTGCCAGGCGATCCAGCACACCACCTCGAAGGGGTCCGGCGGCGCAGTCTGCGCTGCCGCCAGCGGGTCCCGAGCCCCGAGCGGCGCGGGAGAACCGCGGGAAAATCGCAACCGCAGCTTCCTGACAGGCAACCGGTCGGCACGGCACCACGCGGCCGCGGCGCACGTCCTCATGAGATCTGGCCTCTCGAAGCCCTCCACCCGACACGTGGCGCGTGGTTGTGCGCCATGCATGTCAGGAGGGAGGCCATGCCTATTCTAGAGACTCGAGCGTCGCTGTTGGGGGGGGGGCGTCATTATACACTCTATGAGATCAGCGCTTTTTCTTTCGGGAGGCGCCTGCTACTTGTGTGGGGGGGGGAACGCTCTGGCTGTCGGGCGATCCCTCGCATCGCCCGACGACCTGTCGTAATCATCAGGCGTATCGCTACGCACCTGGTGGCCGCTGGCTCAAATCTTTCTGCGCGGCGGGCCCTGGCTCAATGACAGCGAGCGACGGCCGACAACGCCGGGGCGAGCGACCGACGCCGGAGGCTCTCGACGCCAGAAGCTACAACCGTTGCAATGTTTTGACGCTGGGCGTTTGCGGCCCGTCGGGCTGGATTGCTTGAGCTCTTGAGCCAGCAACACTAGGGTGCCCTCCCCGAACCGCAGAATATTCAGCAAACACGAAGAACACTAGGGTGCCCTCTCCGAACCGACATCGATCTTCTACCTTGGTCGGACCGCACCCTTCGCCGGGGGGGGCGGCCAAAACACACAAATCATTCGAGGGTATCCTCCCCCAAGATGCGCCAGAACATCCAACAAGCACGAAGAACACCATGGTGCCCTCCCCGAACCGGCCTCGATCTTATAGCTCGGTGCGAACGTACTCTCTGTAGCCGCCAAGGAGGAGGCGAGGGGGAGGAGGAGGAGGAGAAGGAGGAAGAGGAGAAGAAGAGGAATAATAGCAATAACAATGATTATAGCCGGAGTGCAGTATCCCCAAACAGGGTTTTTAGACCCACTGCGGTTTCCAAGGTCGATTGCGTGCACGTCCAGTGCGGGCTGGCATGGCATGTTAAAACATGCCTCCTCCTCCTCCTCCTCCTCCTCCTCCTCCAACTCCTCCACCTCCTCTTCATCCCGAACGGCATCTCGGAGCCCAGACGCGCGGCATGACGTACCCCAGAGTTGCGACGATGTCTCTGGCGAAACGTGCTGCGAGGAAGTCTCAGGCGAAACGGGCCAGACCACCTCGAGCGCGGCGTCTCAGAGCTCCGAGTTGCGTGGGCCTCCTGGGGCCTCCTGGGGCCTCCTGGTGACCTCCTGGGGCTTCCCCCTGGGCCTCCTGTGGCCTCCTGGACCCCACCTGGGGTTTCCTGAAGCCTCTTGGGGCTCCCAGGGGGATACCTAACATGTGGCCGTCGGGGCCCCCCAAAATTGGGGGGGGGGCCACAAGAGCAGGAAAAATCAACGAATCGACACCGGATTTGTATTAACTTGGCACGTTCTGATGGGGTGCCTCCTGGGAGCCTCCTGGGAATCTCCTGGGGACCCCTGGTGCCTGTCCTGGGTGTCCTGCGGCTTCCTGAAGCTCTCTGGGGCCTCCTCGGGCTCCCAGGGTCCCAGGGGGGATATGTAACATGTGGTCGTCTGGGCCCCCCAGGCTGGACCACCTCTTGCGCGGCATCTGGGAGCTCAGAATTGCGAGAATGTCTTGTGCGAAACGGGCTGGACAAACTTGCGCACGGCATCTCAGAGCTCAGAGTTGCAAGGATGTCTCAGGCGAGACGGGCCGGTGTCTCGGGCGAAACGTGCTGCGAGGAAGTCTCAGGCGAAACGGGCCAGACCACCTCGAGCGCGGCGTCTCAGAGCTCCGAGTTGTGTGGGCCTCCTGGTGCCTCCTGGGACCTCCTGGGGCGTCACTCCTGGGCTCCGGTGGCCTCCTGAACTCCACTGGGGTTCCTAAAGACTCTTGGGGCTCCCATGAGGGAATATCTAACTGTGGCCGCATTGCCCCCCTCAAAATTAAAAGGGGGGGGCACAAAGAGTAGGACAAATCAATGAACGACAACCGGTCATGTGTCGATAATCGCAATTTAGATAGTTAACTTGACACGTTCGGATAGGGGTGCCTCTGGGGCCTCCTGGGAGCCTCTCTGGGTATCTCTTGCGGGACCCTGGAGGGCCCTGTCCTGGGCGTCCTGCGAGCTACTGGAGCTCTCTGGTGCTTCCTGGCCGGGCTCCCCCGGGTCCAAGGAGGAGGATATGTAAACAGTGGTCTTTCTGCGCGACCAAGGAATGGACACCTCTTGCGCGGCTTGGGAGCTCAGAGTTGCGAGAATGTCTTGTGCGAAACAAGCCAGACCACCTTGCGCACGGCATCTCAGAGCTCAGAGTTGCGAGAATGTCTTGTGCGAAACGGGCCGGACCACCTCGCGCAGGGCATCTCAGATATCAGGAGTTCGAGGATGTCTCAGGCGGGCTCCCAGGGTCCCAGGGAGGATATGTAACATGTGGTCTTCTGGGCCCCCCAGGCTGGACCACCTCTTGCGCGGCATCTGGGAGCTCAGAATTGTGAGAATGTCTTGTGCTCCTTTATTTTTTTCTTTGCTCGTGCGAACAGGCCGGACCACCTTGCGCATTGCATCTCCAGAGCTCAGAGTTTTTTTTTTTTTTTTTTGTGTTTACGAGGATGTCTCAGGCGAGGACGGGGCCGGGGACCACTCGCGAAAGGCATCTTCAGAGCTCAGAAGATGCGAGGATGTCTTCAGGCGAAAACGGGCCGGACCACCGTCTCCGCGCGGCATCTCCGAAGTCAGAGTTTCGAGGATGTCTCAGGCGAAACGGGCCGGACCACCTCGCGCAAGGCATCGCAGAGCTCAGAGTTTCGAGGATGTCTCAGGCGAAACGGCCCGGACCACCTCTCGCACCGCACCTCGGGGCTCAGAGTTCGGAGGATGTCTCAAGCGAAACGGCCCGGGACCACCTCGCGCGATGCCGTCCCGGAGCGCAACTTAATTTGACGGATGTCTCAGGCGAAACGGCCAATAACACCCCGCAACCAACTCATATTAAACGACAGATGTTACAAATTCCAATCCAATCGTCCCGTTGTCTCAAGGCGAAACGGCCAGCAGCCTTTCAATGTTTTGTTGAGGATGTCGCTGCTCCGACTTCCCTCGGCCGAAGTTAGCTTCTATCACAACAGCACCCCGTTCAGCAAGCTGTTTGGGGAAAAAGCAATCCCTGGGATAAGATCGAGAGGTCCGCGGACGCACGTCTCGAAACAAACATTTGGACGTCGGATGTCTGGGGATGGCGGGAGGCAAGGCGCGCATGGCAGATGCTGAGGCGGCAAAATGACGGAGACGGCGACGGGGGGGTGGAGGCAGAGGCACAGCAGCGAAAGGCGAGAGGCGTGAGGAGGAAGGAGGGAAGAGGAGGCAGGCGGGAGGCAAGAGCAGGGAGGTGGGAGAAATGAGAGAGGTTTCAGGCAGAACGGGGCACACCATCTCGTGCGCAGCATCCCGAAGAACCCTGACGAAGAACCAGTCCCGGGGACGAGATCGAGAGGTCCGCGTGCGCACGTCTCGAAACAAAAATCGTGACGTCGGATGTCTGCGGAGGGCGGAAGGCAGGGCGCGCATGGCGGCATCTCGGAGCTTCGCGTTGTGAGGATGGCTCGGGAGAAACGGACTGGACCACCTCGCGTGCGGCATCTCGGAGCTCAGTATTGGAAGGATGCCCCAAGCGAAACGGGCCGTTCTACCTCTCGACTCCCGTTAAGCCCTCTCATGCAACTCCATTCCTCATCCCTCCTCCTCCTCCTCCTCCTCCTCCTTCTCGTCCTCCTCCTCCTCCTCCTGCCTGCTCCCTCCTCCTCCTCCTCCTCCTCCTCCGGCACGTTTTGAGACGTCGCTAAAAGGAATATGAAAATCCTGTTTGGGGAACCCTGTCTCGGAGCCCAGAGTTGCGAGGATGTCCCAGGTCGCACCTGGTCGACGAGTAAGCTGTTGGGTCGGCACTGGCCTCCTGAACTCCACCTGGGGTTTCCTGAAGCCTCTTGGGGCTCCCAGGGGGGATATCAAACCTGTGGCCGTTTGGGCCTCTCCAAATGGAGGGGGGGCACAAGAGCAGGAAGAATCAACGAATCGACACCGGATGTGTATTAACTTGACACGTTCTGATAGAGGGCCTCCTGGGGCCTCCTGGGAGCCTCCTGGGAATCTCCTGGGGGCCCCTGGGGCCTGTCCTGGGCGTCCTGCGGCCTCCTGGAGCTCTCTGGGGCCTCCCCCTCCTCCTGCCTGCTCCCTCATGCACATCATCCGCCTCCTCCTTCTCCATTCCATCTCCTCCTCCTCCTCCTCCTCCTCCTCCTCCTCCACCTCCTCTTCATCCCGAACGGCATCTCGGAGCCTAGAGTTGCGAGGATGTCTCCAGCGTAACAGGCTGGACCACCTCGCGCGCGGCATCTCGGACCCCAGAGTTGCGACGATGTCTCGGGCGAAACGTGCTGCGAGGAAGTCTCAGGCGAAACGGGCTGGACCACCTCGAGCGCGGCGTCTCAGAGCTTCGAGTTGCGGGGGCCTCCTGGTGCCTCCTGGGGCCTCCTGGGGACCTCCTGGAGCTTCCTCCTGGGCCTCCTGTGGCCTCGTGAACTCCACCTGGGGTTTCCTGAAGCCTCTTGGGGCTCCCAGGGGGGATATCAAACCTGTGGCCGTTTGGGCCTCTCCAAATGGAGGGGGGCACAAGAGC
The DNA here is from genome assembly GCA_963575745.1 of Prorocentrum cordatum. Lineage (NCBI taxonomy): Eukaryota > Dinophyceae > Prorocentrales > Prorocentraceae > Prorocentrum > Prorocentrum cordatum. The sequence continues at coordinate 130,622 of CAUYUJ010016930.1, forward strand.
AGGAAAAATCAACGAATCGACACCGGATGTGTATTAACTTGACACGTTATGATAGGCAGCCTCCTGGGGCCTCCTGGGAGCCTCCTGAGAATCTCCTGGAGACCCCTGGGGCCTGTCCTGGGCGTCCTGCGGCCTCATGGTGCCTCCTGGGCCTCCTGGGGACCTCCTGGAGCTTCCTCCTGGGCCTCCTGTGGCCTCCTGAACTCCACCTGAGGTTTCCTGAAGCATCTTGGGGCTCCCAGGGGGGATATCTAACCTGTGGCCGCTTGGGCCCCTCAAAATGGAGGGGGGGGCACAAGAGCAGGAAAAATCAACGAATCGACACCGGATGTGTATTAACTTGACACGTTCTGATAGAGGACCTCCTGGGAGCCTCCTGGGAATCTCCTGGGGGCCCCTGGGGCCTGTCCTGGGCGTCCTGCGGCCTCCTGGACCTCTCTGGGGCCTCCTGAGGCTCGCAGGGTCCCATGGAGGATATGTAACATGTGGTCTTCTGGGCCCCCAGGCAGGACCACCTCTTGCGCAGCATCTGAGAGCTCAGAGTTGCGAGAATGTCTTGTGCGAAACAGGCCAGACCACCTTGCGCACGGCATCTCAGAGCTCAGAGTTGCAAGGATGTCTCAGGCGAGACGGGCCGGACCACCTCGCGCAGGGCATCTCAGAGCTCAGAAGTTCGAGGATGTCTCAGGCGAAACGGGCCGGACCACCTCTCGCGCGGCATCTCCGAAGTCAGAGTTTCGAGGATGTCTCAGGCGAAATGGGCCGGACCACCTCGCGCAAGGCATCGCAGAGCTCAGAGTTTCGAGGATGTCCCAGGCGAAACGGCCCAGACCACCTCTCGCACGGCACCTCGGGGCTCAGATTTTCGAGGATGTCTCAAGCAAAACGGCCCGGACCACCTCTCGCGCGGCGTCCCGGAGCGCAACTTTTTGAGGATGTCTCAGGCGAAACGGCCAATCCCGGCCAACTCAGAAACGAGAGTTGTGAGGATGTCTCAAGCGAAACGGCCAAAACCATAACATTGTTGTGAGGATGTCTCTGCTCCGCGTTCCCTCGGCCGGAGTTAGTTTCTATCACAACAGCACCCCGTTCAGCAAGCTGTTTGGGGAATACAACTAATATCACTAACATTATTATTATTGTTATTATTATTATCATGACTATTATTATTATTACTATTATTATTAGTAGTAGTAATGATAATAAACATACTCATAATAGTAATGATAATACTAATACGAAGAAGAATGCGAATAATAATACTAATACTGATATTAATAAGAATAAAACTAAAACTAACACGAATCATACTAATCAGACAAATTAAAAGAATAAGAAGAGGGAGGAGGAGGAGGAGGAGGAGGAGGAGGAGGAGGAATAAGAAGGACGAGGAGGAGGAGAAGGAGGATGAGGAGCAGGAGCAGTAGGAGGAGGAGAAGGAGGAGGTGGAGGAGGAGGATGAGGAGGAGGAAAAAGAACGAGGAGGAGGAGGAGGAGGAGGAGGAGGAGGAGGAGTTTTCTCTAGGCGCGGCCGCAAGCGTGCACGGAGGACGATGCTGGCAGACTCAGGCAAAAGGCCTGACAACAGATATGACTCGGGCACCTCCCACGAGGGAGTGCCGCACGAGGGAGGATCAGGAAGCTAGTCCGCACCAGCGCAATCGTCCTCGACGACGACCAGGCCCCCGTAGGTGGCATCGAGGACGTATTCGCCGAACGGACGAGGCCTCATCTGACCCCTTTCAGGCGGCTGCAGCGGCAGCCCAGTGCGAGGGTGAAGTCCCTCCCACAGACGGTCTAAACGCGTGCGCATCTGAAGAGGCACGCCACCACGGCAAGGGAGCGTCAGAAGCTGAGCTGCGAATGTTATGGTGTGTACACATCAAACATTCAACGCATCACAAATATCGACCAGCATTGCACCAGGAGGAGGAGGAAGGAGGAGCAGGGGGGGGGGGGGGAGGAAGGAGGAGGAGGAGGAGGAGGAGGAGGAGGAGGAGGAGGAGGAGGAGGAGGAGAAGGAGGAGGAGGAGGAGGAGGAGAGGGAGGAGCAGGACGAGGGAGGAGGAAGAAAGACGAAGAGGGGAGGGGGCTGGGCGCCTGCTGCAGCCTCGCCCTCGTGGCCTGGCGCCGCTGGTCCAGCGCGTCGCGCTCACGCTGCGCAGCGCCCTGCCGCCGCCGGCGCCACTGAGGATCGATCGATCAATCCATCCTCGATCGAGGATTGATCCTTGATCGATCATCGATCCTCGATTTATGATGTTCCAACCTACTTTAGCCTGAACCACCAGTAATAATTTCGAGCACCAAGAAAGTACCGCCGAAACTGGATGGTTTTCACGTGTCGGTCTCTGGGAGGCAATACTCGTTCGACACTGCTTCGGTACTTTCTGGGTGCTCGAGATTATTTCTGGGATTTGGCCCTTAAGTACGATGGGAGTAACATAATCCTCGATCGATCAATCCTCGATCGGATCGATCGCTCCATCCTCGGTCGATGCTTCCGGCGGCGAGCGAGGGAGGAGGCGAGGAGGAGAGCGCCCCCCTCAGAGAGCGGCGGGGCTCCCCAGAAGCATTCCGGCCTGCCGAGAAATGCCCCTTGTCTTCAGGGGGAGGCTTACAGCCGGCCCAGATGAGTAGGCCGACCCTGTCAACTCAAGGGTATCCTTGTGTCCAGCGCCTCGCGACCCATGCCTCCTACATTTCCGTGGCAGCGCGGCCTTCGGAGGGGTCTTGTGTCCTTTCGCGCGTCCTCTCCAATCAGGTCCGCCCGTAGAGCACCTCCTCGGACTGCCCGAGGGCCTTCCGAGCCTTCCGAGAAGGTCCGTCCCGTCTCGTCGTCGTGGTGGTGGTGGTGGTTGTCGTCGTCGTCGTCCTCCTCCTCCTCCTCCTCCTCCTCCTCCTCCTCCTCCTCCTCCTCCTCCTCCTCCTCCTCCTCCTCCTCCTCCTCCTCCTCCCCCCCTCCTCCTCCTCTCCGTCCTTCCACCTCCTCCTCTCCTCCTCCTCCTCCTCACTCCTCCTCCTCCTCCTCCTTCCCTCCTCCTGTCCTCACTCTCCTCCATATCCTTGGCACTGCCTCCTGCTCCTAGCTCCTCATCCTCCTCCTCCTCCTCCTCCTCCTCCTCCTCCTCCATCTCCTGCTCCTGCTCCTGCTCCTGCTCCTCCTCCTCCTCCTCCTCCTCCTCCTCCTCCTCGTTTCCCTTCCCCCCGGGGCTCGCCGCCGATCGCTCGATCGATGTGCTCGATGGACCCTCGACGGGGCGGCCCCGGTGCGCAACGTCGTGGAGCCCGCGGCGCGCTGGCACGGAGCTCGGCACCGCCTGCGGAGAGCGCAGGCCTGGCGCGAGGCGTTCGCCGGCACGTGGGCCAGCACGCAGCGTGTTGCCGCGGACGACTTGAGCACGGTGCACGGAGGAGGAGGAGGAGGAGAAAAAGTACCCATACCTCTACCCCCTCGCCCGCTGTCCCCTTTTTGGGCCTCCTGGGAGGCCCTGGTCGCCACCGCCGGATTTGCCTCGAAATTCTGGTCAGAACGCACCCCGGGAGAGGTCCAGGGAGTATTGGTATCAGTACCTTTTGGTTTCCCCAAGTACGTATTGCGTTCCAAAACGGGCGAACAGTCAACCCGCATGGTAAGGATGCGCGGTAAGGATGCAAGGGCCTCGGACGGCCCGCCCCAAGGGTACCCTGAGGGGCTGGCCAGCGAAAGCTGCCAGGGATGGGCCCACAGTGGCTAGGATGCAAGGGTAACCTTGGAAGGCTGCTCACCCTCACTGTGCGGGCTGACTGCATCGGGGCAGCCAAATGCTGCTCTGGATGCGCAGGAGCCGGATCCCCCTCGAACAGAGCAGGCCCCCGCGCGCGCGGCAGGCGGGGCTCTCGCGACCGAGGGCCCAGGTCGATGCAGAGACAGAGTGCTGCAACCAGCAGCTGCGACGCCGCACCCGGATGGGCACGGCAGGTCCGGGCCCTCGGCCACGAGCCCGGGGTCGGGCCTGCCCTCCTACGGCCGGGCATCGCCCCCCGGCAATCCTGCGGACTACCTTCGGATCTTCCTGGCATGCCCGGCCCGACGCACGGGCCTCCGCACGCGGCCCCTCTGGCCCCCCGGCGGGCCCAGAGTGCTCGAGGTCCTCTGCCGAGAGCAGAGGAGGAGGAGGAGAGGGGAGGGGACGGAGGGAGGGAAGGAGGCGGAGGAGGCGGAGGAGGCGGAGGAGCGGATGAGGCGGAGGAGGAGGAGGAGGTAGGAGGCGGAGGAGGGAGGAGGAGGAGGAGGAGGAGGAGGGAGGAAGGAGGAGGAGGCGAGGAGGAGGGAGGCGAGAGGGAGGAGGGAGGAGGCGAGGCGGGAGGAGCGAGGAGGGGAGGAGGCGAGGAAGGGGAGGAGGGAGGAGGGAGGAGGAGGAGGGGGAGGAGGGAGTGGATGGGAGGAGGGAGGAGGGAGGAGGGGAGAGGGAGGAGGGAGGGGAGGAGGGAGGAGGGAGGAGGGAGGAGGGAAGGAGTGAGAGAGAGGAGAGGAGGAGTAGGAGGAGGGAGGAGGAGGAGGTAGGAGGAGGAGGAGCGGAGGAGTAGGAGGAGGAGGAGGAGGAGGAGGAGAGGAGCGAGGAGGAAGGAGGAGAGGCAGGAGGAGGAGGAGGAGAGGAGGAGGAGGAGGACACGAGGAGGAGGAGGAGGACGGGGGGGAGGAGGAGGAGGAGGAGGCGGCGCGGACGAGGGAGGGAGGGATGGAGGAGGAAGGAGGAGGAGGAGGAGGAGGAGGAGGAGGAGGAGGAAGGAGGAGGGAGGAGGCGGAGGAGGCGACGAGGAGGAGGAGGAGGAGGAGGACGGAGGAGGAGGAGGAGGAGGAGGGAGGAGGAGGAGAAGGAGTAAGGCGAGAGGGAGGAGGGAGGAGGCCTCTTGGGGCGCTCCTCTGGGCCGTCCTCGGCATCTCGGGCCTGGGGCGCGCGGCCGCCGAGGCCCTGGGTCGAGGATCTCGGAGCCGCGCCGCCGACGGTCGACGGGCGAGGGTTTCGAGGGCGAGGTCGAGGGTCGAGAGGTCGAGGGTTACGAGGGTTTCTGGCTCGAGGGTCGCGGGTCGAGGGTCGAGGGTCGAGGGTCGAGGTTCGCGGGCCGAGGGTCGAGGTTCGAGGGTCGAGGGTCGAGGGTCGAGGGCCGAGGGTCGAGGTTCGAGGGTCGAGGGTCGAGGTTGGAGGGTCGAGGGTAGAGGGTCGCGGGTCGCCGCCGCCGCCGAGGGTCGAGGGTCGAGGGTCGAGGGTCGAGGGTCGAGGTTCGAGGGTCGAGGGTCGAGGGTCGAGGGTCGCGGGTCGCCGCCGCCGCCGAGGGTCGAGGGTCGAGGGTCGAGGGTCGAGGGTCGAGGGTCGAGGGTCGAGGGTCGAGGGTCGCGGGTCGAGGGTCGAGGGTCGCGGGTCGCCGCCGCCGCGGAGCGAGGCCCAGGGGTCGAGGCTCGAGGATCCAGGTTTTTTTCTGGACGTGGGCTGCAGCTGTGGGCCCTGCTCTGTCCTCCGTGGGGTCTCCGGAGGCCCCCGTCGTCGTCGTCGTCGTCGTCGCCGTCGTCGTCGTCGTCGTCGTCGTCGTCGTCGTCGTCGTCGTCGTGGTCGTCGTTGTCGTCGTCGTCGTCGTCGTCGTCGTCGTCGTCGTCGTCGTCGTCGTCGTCGTCGTCACCGTCGCCGAGGTTCGAGGATCGAGACTTCTGGTCTCGAGCGCCCCCGGAAGGCGCGCGGAAGCCTCTCTCAGAGAGGGCCTCTGGAGACCCCCCCCGAGGCTTCTCGAGGCCCACGAGTGAAGGGGCCAACAAACACACAAATGAATACACACACAAATAACAGGACTCCCCATATTTTCCAATATTTTCTGGGTTTTTGTCTTCCCCCACACTTCCCATATTTTCCTATATACATATATATATATATATATATATATATATATATATATTCGAGGGAATCGACGATTCATTGTGTCCGTGTGCTTTTTTCTCTCCTGAACGAGGGGTCTCTGGAGGCCTTCTGGGAGGCTGTCGAGAGTCGAGGTCGGCCGAGGTCGGTCGACGTCGGTCGCCCGTCGCCGGGTGCCGTCGTCGTCGTCGGCGCGTCCGCCGCCGCCGCCGCCGAGGATCGAGGTTCGGGGATCAACGGTCGAGGCTCGGAGACCGAGGACCAGTGGTCGAGGCTCCAGGACAAGGAGGCCCACAGATCGGCAGTCGAGATTCGCGGGCCGAGGCTGTGGGCTGAGGGCCCGGGATCCAGAACACCGTCGGTCGGGAGCTTTTGGACGGCGTGCCGCCACGGCGGCCCCGGCGACACGCTGTGCCCTGCGAGCGGGTAGCGCGTCGCTCCGCCCCGCGGGGCGGGAGGCTCGGAAAAGTTCGGGACTTTGGCGCGGGGGGGCCTGGAAGTGGATAGCGTGTCGCACCGAAGCGTGGTGGGCCAGAACCAGCGGAGCGACACGCTAATTATCCCAAACGTTCCCGTTCGTAGAGGGCCGAAGCATTTGACGGATTCCAGAAGCCCTGAACCCAAATATAATATCACCTCTTGGGCACGCGTGTTTCACTTCCGCCACCGTCCGCGGCCCTCCTGCCGGCTTCCGCCAGCCGAGGCGACCTCGTTTTACTCCTGCCGCCTTCCGCCGCCCTTCCGCCGAGGAAAAGATACCAACTCCTTCGATCCTCGAAGGCGAGGCTTTTTCTGGAACGCCTCGAGTGTGTTCGGCCCGTCTTTGCAGCCTCCAGAGGCATCAAGATGGCCTCGGTGGGACCAACTGGTGACCCCCGGAGACCTCCCGAGACATCGGGCCTTTGGAGGCACTGTGGGAGAAGCCGCCCTCGTTGTCGCGCTCCCCTTGCCCTCGTCCACTTCGTCGTCGTCGGTGCCGTCGCCGCCGTCGTCGTCGCCGCGGTCGTCGTCGTCGTCGTCGTCGTCGTCGTCGTCGTCGTCGGTCGTCGTCGTCGGCGTCGTCGTCGTCGTCTCCTCCTCCTCTCCCTCCTCCCTCCTCCTCCACCTCCTTCTCGTCCAGCCCATATCCTCCTCCTCCTTCTCCCTCCCCCTTCCTCCTCCTCCTCCTCCTCCTCCTCCTCCTCCTCCTCCTCCCTCCATCTCCTCCTCCTCCTCCTCTTCCTCCTCTTCTATCTCCTCCTCCTCCTCCTCCTCCTCCTCCTCACCCTCTTCCTCGTCCTCCTACGGCCATCCATCTGGCGAGCCCTCCCCCCCTCCAGACAGGAACCCTCGCTCTTGCCCCGAACAAGCACACAGCCACCAACAGCGCCCAGAGTCTGTCTGGACATTCGATTCCCCCCTCCTGCTCGATCCTCGACCCTGCGGAGGAGGCGGCGACTGGACCCCCCCTTGCGGCGGCGACGACGACGGGAACCGACGGTCGAAGGTGACCGACGGCGACGATGGCGCCTGTCGACAACGATGCCGACGTCGGCTCCGACGACGATGAATGGCGATCGACGACGATCGGCAACGATCGACGACGGTCGACGACGGTCGATGACGCCGTCGTCACCACCGCCGTCGTCGCCGCCGTCGTCGTAGTCGTCGTCGTCGCCGTCGTCGCCCCCGTCGATCGTCGATCGTCGTCGTCCTCGTCGTCGCCGCCGGCTCGCCGCCGCCGCCGCCGCGGGCTTCCGGCCTCGGCGACGAGAAGACGTCAAGCAGCCAGAGGCACGTGGATCTTTGATTGGCGGCGTCCTCGGGCATCCGACGATGTGATGCTTTCAGTCAGTTCAGGTCCTCAAAACTCTCGACCCCCTCTGCAGGGGCACTTTCTCACGCAAGGTCCATGTCTGATGACCCCAGAACCCGAAAGAGGCCCCTTTGAGGCCGAATTCCTCTGGATGTCTGGGTTGTCGTCGTCGTCGTCGAATTTCGATCCCCTCGAAATTCAATCAAAATTGGTGCGTGGACCCCTCCTAGGCGATTCATCCTGGCCAGCCTTTCGTCCCGTGTCGACTCTCGACGGCCTCACAAGCCGATGCAAGACCCCCAGAAGCCGAATTCAAGAGACAATCCTCTGGCGCGATTATGTATGCTTTTCCGCATGCCGTCGTCGATCGCTCCTGAGATCCGACGTCGCAAACAAAATGTAATACCGTCCCGAGATAAAATGCAACACCATCCTGAGAACACAACGTCGCGAAAGAAGTGCAACATCGTGAGGAATCACAGCCGAAGCCCCAGACCCCATCCTTGCGACACCTCTCAAGCCAAATCTGTCTGTGAGAGTACCCCAAAGCCCGACACTGGGCGAAAACGCCGGCCGTGAGAAAAAGCAACGCCCGGATCTCTGGGTGCTTCATGGACGCCGAGAACCTGGACCCCTTCCCCGACACCGGCCGGGCCGCGCTCCGAGCTTCCCGAGGCCCAGTGGGTGCCCCTGGGGACCGAAAACGGCGAAACATGCTCCTCATCGTCGCCGTCGCCGCCGCCGTCGTCGCCGTCGTCGCCGTCGTCGTCGTCGTCGCCGTCGTTGTCGTCGCCGTCGCCGTCGTCGTCGCCGTCGCCGTCGTTGTCGCCGTCGCCGTCGCCGTCGCCGTCGCCGTCGCCGTCGCCGTCGTCGTCGTCGTCGTCGCCGTCGCCGTCGTTGTCGTCGTCGTCGTCGTCGTCGTCGACGTCGCCGTCGTCGACGTCGTCGTCGTCGTCGTCGTCGTCGTCGTCGCCGTTGACCGTCGATCGGTGCCTCCACGGCGGCGAGCGCCGCCGGAGCGGCCCGGGGCGGCGGCGGGCCGCCGGCCGGTGCGGGCAGTGCCGCCAGCTGCTCGAGGAGCTGCTGGTGGGCGCTGCGCAGATCCGCCATGGCGCTCCTCTGGGGATCTTCCCTCCTCCTCCTCCTCCTCCTCCTCCTCCTGCTCCTCCTCCTCGTCCTCCTTCTCCTGCTCCTCCTCCTCGCTCTCCTGCTCTTCCTCCTGCTCCTTTTTCCTCCTCCTCCTCCTCCTCCTCCTCCTCCTCCTCCTCCTCCTCCTCCTCCTCTCTCTCCTCCTCCCTCTCCCCCTCTCCTCCTCTCTCTCTCCTCCTCCTCCTCCTCCTCCTCCTCCTCCTCCTCCTGCTCCTGCTCCTGCTCCTGCTCCTGCTCCTCCTCCTCCTCTACGGCTTCTTCGGCTTCCAGCATGATGAATGCTCGAAGCGTGTTCAACTCCCCATGCACAAGGTGCGGACGAGCGGGCGGCGGCTCGCGGCGGCGCGCGGAGCAAGGGCCTCCTCACACCCGCCACCGCCCTTTAGCGGCCGCTGCCAGACTCACTGGAGCAGTCGCCACCGCCCCGCTTTCGGGCGCAGCCGCGCTGCCTCTCAAACTCACGCTGCGGGCCCAGGGGGATATGAGACCCGAGAGCCTCGGACGGGAGCTCTCCCGAGACCTGGGGCTGGTCCTCGCTCTGGCTTCCACCCCGTTCCACAGACTACGAGCTATAACAGCTTGGCACAGCTCCGAAAGAGGCACTCCTGGAGCGCAGCCGTGCGGAACTCTCCCCTGGGCCCCTCTGCCTGGGGCCTGCCGATGCCGACCAGGCTGGTTGCACCTTCCCCCGGGGTCCTCCACGGAACTCGATCCCCAGAGAGGGAAGACGGATGGTCGGGAGCGCTGCAGGCTTCTCGAAACTGCAGCCATGCAGACGCTGCGCAACCGTCGCCTTCTCAGCGCCAGGCAAGGACAATCCGTGTCGAACTTCGTCCAGCAACCAAGACGAGGGGGCCTGGGGGCGCCAAGTGGGCTCGGCAGGGTGCTCCATGATGGCAGGGGTGTCACGGCCCGCGAGCACGACAAGGGAGCGGCACAGCACATCGTCCTTAGCAACACGTTTCCGAGATCCACCTGTCTGCGTTCCCTGCTCGTGAGACACTCTGTCTAACCAGCCCACGCAGGAGCCTCCTAGTACGGTCCGGCCCGGGACCCCGACCACTGGCCAGAACAGAAAACCTGGCCGCGCTCCACGTTTCGCACGGCGGCCCGCCGAGAAGACCAAACGCCGAGAGCGCCCGCACCAGTTTGAGCCACTGCTCGATAGGTAGCCTCCACGCTGAGATCTCCCAGCACCGGCGCGCCAGCCACATCCAAGCTCAACGTCCACACGGGGCGGTCCTGGGAGGCGCCATCAGATCTGGGGAAATGGCCTTGCCCCCGCCATGATGTCCACCCCCCCCCCCTCCTCCTTCTCCTCCTCCCCCTCCTCCCTTCTCCTCCTCCTCCTCCTCCTCCTCCTCCTCCTTCTCCAACCCATCTTCCTCCTCCTCCTCCTCCTCCTCCTCCTCCTCCTCCTCCTCGATCCACTCCCGGAGGTCCCCTCCGCGACGCCTTCCCGAGAGCAGGCGTAAGACAAAATCACACTGCAGCCTGCTGCGCTCGGGACGTCCGCGAAAAAGGCCTGCGCCTCCTGCCTGCGCCTCCTCCACGCTTGGGGGCTCGATCGCGTGGAGCTCCTTGGCTCTCTGGGGCGGGATCCGCGGGGTCTCCGACCTCGCCGCTTGGGCGAGCGCCTCCTCCTGGTACAAAAGCCTTCTGTCTCAACTCTTTGCTCTCCTGCGCGTCTGACCTCTGAAGCTCAACCTCTTGCTCGGGTGTCAGGCAAGAGAGCACGGGCCGAGGCCAGACAACGGGCCTTTCGGTTCCGAGAGTGCTCTTGCGAGCCTCATCCCCGCACGGACCTCCCACCCGCGCGCAGGACAGCACGACCCGAACAAAAAAACGACTGCCCTGCTGGAGGTCTGGGTGCACCTTGGCGACATGAATTCTCCGACCCACCTGCGCAGTGTAGCCGCCACACTCGCAGCGCAGAGCGCGCACAGCTCGAGAACAGTCCGAGGCCCCCCGCGCAACTTCGACGGCGGCCTCCAGACTATCCCCCAGGATGCGGTCGGCCTCGGCTCCCGCACACCTGCGCACCCGCTCAATGTCATCCTTGATCAGCTGCGGCCACGAGCCATGTACACTCCATTGCCTGCCGAGCAAAGGCAACAGCTGGCGAGGGGCATAGGCGAACAGACGCACAACGGATTTGAGACGCCGAAGCGCCAGAATCCTACCGAGCGGGGCTCGTCGGCACTCCAACAAGACCTCGGCATCTGAGGCAATCTCCTGTCGCCTCTGACACCTGACGGCACGACCCAAGGACGCATAATAAGCCGACTCCAGCTGGTGCCGGCCTTTCTCGTTGACCTGATGCCAAACTTCAGCATCGGGAATGATTTTGGACTCGATAAGGGCAGCATGGTAGCATGGTGCTGAAGCTTGTGGCCACAACCGACACTCCAAGCATCTTGAAGACAGTGCGAGACATGGCGCCAATCATCGCCCGAACCGTCCCGTACCGATGCGCGATCTCCGGCCTGAGAGAGCAGTCCGATGACAGCATCGTCCCGAGCGACTTGTGGGTCGACACGACTCCCGCGGTCTCCTGAACTTGGGGCATCTGTATATATATATATATATATGTTTATATCTGTGTATACATACACCTGATTCTGCAGCTCCACTGCGATCAGACGCTTGCACCATGATTTATCCTTGCCGTTGACCTGTATCGTGACCTGGGATTTGCCCGCAACGAAACTGATGACCAGCCCATCTTGGGCCATCTTAGCGACCACAATCGCAAAGATGACCCTCACCACCCTCAGGATCTCGGTATTGCTCCTGCGCGCCACGGGGAAATTGGCGTCATCCGCGGAAGCGGTGTCGGCAAGAGGGGGGGTCCTCACCAGGCTCGGCCAAAATGCTAACATTGGGCCCCTCCAGCTCAGAGAGCAGCCCTTTCACAGCGAGATCGCGCTCTGTGTTCCCCAGGGTCCTGACAAACAAGGTGTTGTAAAAATAAACGGTATCGGCAAGTGCATTGCCCAGCCTATCACCTTTAGTGGTGGACGCGGCCTCAGGAGCTTCCCCGACCCGAAACCACGTCGCTCTCTGACTTTCACTCAACAACCTACTTTGATGTGAAGGTATGACCCCCTGAAAGATGCACGGGGTCATCAGAATATGCTCGAAGGCTGGTCGCATCCATTCTTCGATGGGCACCAAATTGATAACGTCCCTTCGATCCTCAGCGCCAGACGGCAGCTCAACCACACATTGCCGGATCATGTCGTATACGGCGCTAACAACGTCCACCAGCGGCAACACCGCCGTGAGCTTATCGGCCTGCGCCTGCTGTAAGAAAGAACATCACTTTGAAAACCACCCGCCCTCGATCCGTGAAACTCTTTGCACACGTTTGAAACGAATGTGCGTGGCGCTCAGGCGAGGGCTACATTTTGAAAACCACCCGCCATTTATCTGCGAAGTTGCTGTCAATTCGAAAATCTCAAACGAAAAATGTAGTCAATTTGAAGGCGCACTTTCACTTCTGAAGGATAATTATTGTTGATCCCACCCGCCGGTGCATACAGTTTTTCTCAATCAAAGTGTGCCCCTCAACGCTCGCACCCTGTTTTTGGACATGGGAAACCTTGATGCTCAAACTGTGCCCCTGGCCCCCGGGTTACAACAACAACAACAACAACGGCTCCCGCGTGAGACTTCCTCACAATTTAGCCAAGACCCCCGCTCCCGCCCGAGACTTCCTCGCATTTTATTCAGGAATCGCGCTCTTGCTTGGGACTTCCTAACAATCAATTCAGGAATCGCTCTCCCGGTGCTCTGGAGTCGCGCTCTCGCTGGAGACTTGCTTGCAATTTACTGACGAATATCGCCCTTGCGTTAAAATTTCCTGCAATTTACTCAAGCGCCGCGCTCCCGACACCCAGGCACCCAGGAGTGGCGCTCACGCTTAGGACTCCCTCACAGATTACCTAGGAGTCGGGATTTCGCTGCCCTTCGTGGCCCCGTTGCAGCCCTTCGTGGCCCCCTCGTTTTGTTTCGTGGCCCCGTTGCAGCCCTTCGTGGCCCCCTCGCTTTGTTTCGTGGCCCCGTTGCAGCCCCTCGTGGCCTCCTCGCTGCCCTTCGTGGCCCCGTTGCAGCTCTTCGTGGCCCCCTCGCTTTGTTTCGTGGCCCCGTTGCAGCCCTTCGTGGCCCCCTCGCTGCCCTTCGTGGCCCCGTTGCAGCCCGTCGTGGCCCCGTTGCAGCCCTTCGTGGCCCCCTCGCTGCCCTTCGTGGCCCGATATATGTATGCCCTTCGTGGCCCCCACTCGTTCGCGCCCGTGGTGGCCCTATACGCATGCCCTTCGTGTCCCAGCTGTCGCCCTTCGTGGCCCCCTCGCTGCCCTTCGTGGCCCGATATATGTATGCCCTTCGTGTCCCCCGCTCGTTCGCGCCCGTGGTGGCCCTATATGCATGCCCTTCGTGGCCCCGCTGTCGCCCTTCGTGGCCCCCTCGCTGCCCTTCGTGGCCCCGTTGCTGCGCTCAGTGGCCCCGTCCTTGCCCTCCGCGGCCCAACATACGTACACCCTTCGTGGCCCCCGCTCGTTCGCGCCCTCTGTGGCCCCATGTGCATGCCCTTCGTGGCCCCGCTGTCGCCGTTTGTGGCCCCCTCACTGTCCTACGTGGCCCAGTTGCTACCCTCAGTGGCCCCATCGTTGCCTTCTGTGGCCCCGCACTATCTGCCTTTCGTGGCCCCCGCTCGTTCGCGCCCGTGGTGGCATACGCATGCCCTTCGTGTCCCCGCTGTCGCCCTTCGTGGCCTACTTCGTGTCCTTCGTGGCCCTGCTGTCGTTCTCTCTCGCTCTCGCTTTCGCTCGTCGCCGTCGTCGCCGTCGTCGCCGTCGCCGTCGTCGTCGACGTTGTCGTCGTCGTCGTCGTCGTCGTCGTCGTCGTCGTCGTCGTCGTCGTCGTCGTCGTCGTCGTGGTCGGTCCCCTGTCCGTACCTCTTGGGGTCGGTTCGACGGTCCGCGGCCGCCCCGCCGATCAGCGCTGCCGCTGGCCAGGCCGACGGTCCGCGGCCGCCCCGCCGCTTGTCGGGGCCCGGCCTGCAAGGAAGAAAGGTATACCCCCCACAAGGGGTTCGATCGAAGACGAAGAGGGCGGGTATCGAGGGTTTAGGAAATACGCGTTATTGGACACACGAGCAGATAAGGGCGAACAGTCATAAAAATTATTGTTGTTGTCTATGTGTCATTTTGTTAGTTGTTGCCAATTGTACGTGATGAAGACGTCTCAAGAGAAACACCAGGCCGGCCCTTTCGACCTGCCTCGGGGTCCGACAAATAATACTGAAGAAGGAAACGGAATGGAGGAGGAGGAAGAAGAAGAAGAAGAAGAGGAGGAGGTAGAGGAGGAGGCGGAGGAGGAGGGAGGAGACAGGAGGAGGACGGACAGAGGAGGGTGGAGAAGCGAGGAGGACAGAAAGCGAAGAGAAGGGAGGCGCGAGGAGGAGCGAGGAGGACAGGGGAGGAGGGAGAACGGAATATCCATGACCGTGACCATATCCGCCCTGCCCCGCGGCGGCTCCTCCACTCAGCCTCCAAATCTGGGTGTCGGCTATCGGCCGGGACCGCGCCGTCCTCTGGGGCTATGCGCGGGGGGCGTGGGCGGGAGGGGGAAGCGGAACGGGGAGCGGAGGGAGGAGGGTGGAGCAGAGAAGTGGGAGGACTCTGCGAAAGCGCTGTCGATACCCCCGCGGCGACGACGACCCAGCCACCTGGGGCTCCCACGTTGGCGAAGGATGCTGGTGCTGCGCAGGGCAAGGATGTGGCCAGGGCGTCCATGAACAACGGACTGGAAGTTCGTGCATCAAAAAACAAGTTTCCAACGACCGTCTCGTTTGCCACGAGAACGACTCCAACTGGAGTGGTGCCGGGGTCCTCCGTCTGGAAACTGAACATCCTGCGCCTCCGTATCTGGGTGAGGACATAGGCGTAGGCCGCCAGTCAAAAAACGAGGGGCGCGGGTCGACGAAGGGCCCGTGAGGACAGACCTGCTGCAGTAGCGCCCCAGACTCACACTGGGCGCGCAGCACGCTTGAACTCCAAGCCGTGCGCCAAGCGGCGTCGAAACCCTCGAACACGTCCGTGATGGGCACGGAATCATCGCCGACGATCGGCAACGAGATCACGTCTCGCTAGCAAGGTCACCTTGGCCCGCCTGAGTTGCACAGAGGCGAGCCCGCGAGGAGCTCACCGAGAGCCCCCTCGGAAAGGTCGCCGCCTGCCTGAGGTGGCCCGAGGCTGGGGATGCGCACGAAAAACGCACGTTGGCCTCCGGAGGCCACGATGACCGAGGGCTGAGCCCCAGTAGGGAGAAGGAAAAGCGCCACCACCACTACGTCCTCGCAATATCGGCGTCATGTCGTCGTCGTCGTCGCCGTCGCCGTCGCCGTCGCCGCCGCCGCCGCCGCCGCCGCCGCCGCCGCCGCCGCCGCCGCCGTCGTCGTCGTCGTCGTCGTCGTCGTCGTCGTCGTCGTCGTCGTCGTCGTCGTCGTCGTCGTCGTCGTCGTCGTCGTCGTCGTCGTCGTCGTCGTCGTCTCCGCTGGCGTGGCCCCCCCTCCACCCTCGCCGACCGCGAGGATCCTCCGCCGCCACGACTGCGCCCAAGCGCTCGTAGGCCGCGCGCAAAGACGTGCGGGAGGACTTGCTGACCTGGGCGATGTACCTGCGCGGTGGAATGGGGAGGGGGGGGAAGAAGAGGACGACGACAAGATCGAGGACCACGGGCAGGAGGCGTAGGCATAGGCACAGGGGCTGGGAAGCCATGGGCTATGGGCAATCAATATACCTTCTGACCAAGCCCCAACCGCAGGCCCACGGCCAGCAGGACTGGACGCTCTGGCCGAGACTGCCCGCAGGGCATCGAAGCCGTCTCCTGGCGGGTGCGGTGACTGCGTCGGCGGGGGCATCTCCTGTCATAAAGAAACTGCCTGCACAAACCTGACGCCACAGTTACCCAGCAAGCAAAGGCACAGCCGGAGCGAAGGGGAGAACGACAGGCGAAACCAACACGAAGGACCACAATGACAAACGAGACAGTGAAAGCAGGCAGAGCACACGCAGCGGCAGGGGATGCGATGGGACGCGGAAAGCAAGCAGCTGAAGGGGCAGCAGCATCGAGGAGGGGGGAGGACGAGGAAGAGGCGCCCTCCCTCCCCCCAACCATTAGCGATGCCGTTCGCCCTCCTAGAGCCGTCTTGCGAACACGTCCCTTTTTTTTTCAGCCGGTCCGCCCAGGCACATCCAGTGAAGTCGAAGCTGCGGGCCCCCAGCTCCACTAGAAGCCCGAAGGGACACCAAAATTGAACGTCATCCGGCAAAAGGTAAAAGGAACACTGCGCCTGCTTGGTAAGTACCCGCGCGGCACCCCGCGCCCGCGCCCGCGCGCACGCGGCCCCTCGCGCGGGGGCTCAGCGTGGATCCCGCGGGGCCGCCGGGGCCGGGCGCGAGGGCCGCTCGCCGCACACCTCGAGGCCGGGGGCCGTGGTCACGCGCGGGTCCCGCTGCACGAAGATGCGCTGGCGGAGGCTCCTCCTCCAGAACCAGATGTCTGTGTTGAGCTCCGGGGTCTCGAGCATCATCGTATCGCCCCAACGGCTGAAGCCAGCTTCGATCAAGCCACCCTCGACCTCCTTCTCCTCATCCCGCAGGCTGTCTCCATCATGGTGGAACAAGTCCCATGTTACTGCATAGCGGTGGAGCGGAGTCAACTTTGTGCCGCCGACCGCCCATGGCAAGCAAATCTCTTCCACGATGCCCGCGGAGTTGAGGCGGAGGTCGGGCATGTACCCCTCCGAGCATGGCGCAGGATGCAACAGGAGCGTCGCCTCAAAGTCGCACTCCTCCCTGTAGATCAGCTCGATCTTGCCCAAGAGCCCCCCTCTTGCCACCTCGTCGTTCGTGGTGAGATGGCCGAGGCCGTTCTGGCCGAAGCTGGCCAAGTCTGTGGGGAACCCCTTCGGCAGGAGCATCTTCTGCACGTGGTCGCAGCCCTTGAAGCCCGCCGCGCCGCGCTTGTGGGGCACGAAGCGCGGGAGGGGGGCCGCGGGGCGCGACACGCCGAGGACCCGGCCCAGCGCCTCCGGGACGTCCTCCAAGTCACGGAACGCACATTTTGCCGAGCACAGCACAGAGCCGAGGTTGGCTCGGAAAGCCATCACCATGTCCTGCCCCGCGAGGTGCGAGTCGTCGGCCTCTCGGCTGGAGGGCTGCGGCTCCGCGGGAGGTCTCCTCCAGACCTGGAACAGGAAATCGAAGCCGCACCCGTCGTCGTCGATCGCCAACGGGCGCCCAGCAGGGCCCACCCTAGCTTCCGGCGAGCTGTAGAGCAGCCTGGAGCCACGGAACAGAGGCCCGACTCCGTACTCGTCATTGATCTCCCAATCCCACATGATGCGGGACGGCTGATCATAGCCTGTCACAAGTACAAGTTGCGTCAAATCGTCCACCGGCTCCGGGAGACTCCTGGATGCGTAGGAGATCGCACAGCCGAGGTCCGCATCATCATCAGCATTGGCTGCGCCGACGTCGACCAGGGGCTCTTCAGAGATCCAGATGTCGTAGCGCCACTGGCAGCGCTGAACTTGATGCATGTGCTTGCTGTGCTTGCCGTCCTCGATCGCCATCCACCACTTGGCCAAGCTGTCCGAAGCCCCCGAACGATACGGATTGCCCAAGCGGCCCATTCTGCAGCCGCACCCCCTCGTCACCGTAAGAAAGCGCCCTGGCTGAAACAAGCCGCGAGGCACCAAGTTGCGCAAAGGTGATTTCTCTCCGAGCACGCCCGGGGACGCCAGGAGAAAACGGCCTGCCAGGACGTCCAAATACCCAAAGTCGAGCTTGACCGGGTGCGCATCGCAGCGGCCCCCGTTGAGAAACATGTCCTCGAGTGCGTCGACGTGCGTCTGATCCGTCTTCCACGAGAGCACCTCGACCTCGTTGCTCTTCATGATGGCCATGGCCTTCTCTCGGAAGATGTCCGGTGCTCCGTCCTCCATCTTCCTCGCCTCGGTCGCAAAGACCTCCTCGCGCATGTCGAAGAGCACGGGCATCGCGCCATCTGCAAGGGCCGCCCGCGGCACCTTCGCGAACGCGAGCATGGAGAAGCCCTCCTCCCTGGGCAACTGCACGAAATTGAGCGTTGAGCCGCTTGGCATGCGAAGGTCACCGAAGTGCTCCGGGGCGCTGCTGAAGT
The DNA here is from genome assembly GCA_963575745.1 of Prorocentrum cordatum. Lineage (NCBI taxonomy): Eukaryota > Dinophyceae > Prorocentrales > Prorocentraceae > Prorocentrum > Prorocentrum cordatum. The sequence continues at coordinate 148,664 of CAUYUJ010016930.1, forward strand.
TCCGCTCCAAGTCCTGGAACATGTCGTCGTCGACGACCACCTTCATGCCTGTGATGACGGAATCGCCACAGCCACGGCAGACCAAGAAACGCGCCTTCCTGGAGACGGTGCTGACGGGCTGGAAGCCAAGCGCGCCCAACGCCTTTAGCTGCTGCTCGTCCGACGCGACCGCAAAATCCGTGATCGGCGCCAACTTTGCGAGCGCCTCGGCCCTCTGAAGGAGCTCCTCGGTGACTGCCGCGGTGCCCAAGGACAAGGCCTCCCGCAGGACCTTCGCTGCTAGAGAGGGCCGTTCCTCCACATACCGCTCGTAGACCTTTGACAGGAGGCTCTCGTCGAGGTCACGCAGAGACACACCGCCGGCGACCCCCACCTCTTTGATGAAGGAGCCAGCAATACCGGAGAGCGTCCAAGCGGTGCCCAGCGCGTTGCAGGTGCCGTAGCTCCGCAGGAGCGCCGCCTCGCTCTTCCCCGCCTGCGCCTGCGCAATCAGCTTGGGCTGCTGGCCCTGCTCGAGCTGCAGCTGCAGCGACGTCTTTGCGAGCCGGAGGATGGCGGCAAGCGTCTCAACCGCAAGCGTCACCTGGTGCAAAGCATGGCTGCCTTTGCCGTCGGGGCTCGCAAGCGACAGGCAATCGTTCACCAGGCGGAGGACAGAGTTCACCAGTTCGAGAACCTCGACGGCAACCTTAAGACCCTCGGGGTGCTCATCCGTGATCAGAAAGTAAAGGGTCTGGAGGATATAGTCCAGCTCCACGATAATACCGACCACTGCGACGTTCTGCACGGCCAGCGCGATCGCCGTGGCGGCCTTCCACATGATCCCGAGTCCCACCATCATGGTGTTCCATGTTTCCTTTGAGATGCCCTCGGGTATCTTCGTCTTTCCCACAGACAGCTGCGCGAGGCCCATAAGGGAATGAATTAACACATCGCCCCTTTCGATTTTGTCTTCCAAGCCTTCAAAATCAATTTTCACTCCAGCATGCTCGCTGCCAGCGTGTTGCATGGTTTCCAATACCGTAAATGTGAGGCCAGTCATGAAGCAAACGCTCGCGGACATGAGATCCGCTTGCGCCTGCTTAATCTGTTCGCTCAGCTTGTCGACGTTAACCTGTAGGATGATTTCACCGCTCGCAGCGGAGTGGCACGCAGACTGCACCGCTGCACCCATTGCACGCCGCAGGTGACTGTTTACCACCACGAGAGACTTTGAGAGCCGCGCCGCATCGGAAGCGATCACCTTCGCCGCCGTCGCGTTGAGCGTGCTGACACACCCGACCTTCCCGCCAGAGATGGACAGCGGGCACGCCGTCTCAGGAACCCGCGCCCCGGTGAACTCCACGAACGCCTCGATGGCCCGCGTGAGCAGGTCGGACTGCACCTCGAGGGAGCGCACCGAGAAGCAAGCGTCGGCGCGCTCGTCGAAGATCTGCTCCTGGACCGTGCGCAGCTCCGCGTGCGTGCCCTGCAGGCGCGAGATGCGCACCGCGTGCAGCGCCACGTTGGCCACGTTGGCGAGCGTCGAGAGCCCTACGGCCGTTGCGAAGAAGATGGGGTCGCCACCAGCCCCAGCGGTCAGGGCCAAGGCGCCCGACTGTGCCCCGCGGCCAGCCCCAGCGGCCAGGGCCACGGCGCCCGACTGTGCCCCGCGGCCTGCAAGGCTGGAGCCGCTGGCGACCTCTAGCCTGTGCGACTCGATGGCCTCGGCCGCCCGCCTGCCCTCCGCAGAGCCGATCAGCAGCAACACCAGAAGGGCGGTGGCGAGCGGAGGCGCGGAGCCGCGGCGCGCCATGGTGGGCTCCGGGGAGCCGTACGTAGGTATTCGCAGACAGCGCTGCAGTTCTCTGAGGTAGCCCGGGCAGGTATGCGCCGAGCCAGGTAGCCCTTGAGCCAAAATGGCTACGGATTGCGAACACGTCCCTTTCATTCCCGTTCTTTCCTCCTCATCTCCTCCAAATCCTCTTCTTCCTTGTCCTGTTTTCCTTTTAGAACAAGCGGAATAGCGTACCAGCTTCGGGCAATGAGAAATCAGGGCCTCCGACGACAGGCGACTGTGGAGGATGTACTGGGCGCCGCGAGCGTCCCAAAGCTTCCATCCCTGTTCGGACAGCGTTGTAGAATGTTCTCGCGCGACTCATATTTGTCCTAGATAAACCTGCCGGACTTCCCTTTTGGAGAATGTGCCCCCTTTTTTGGACAACGCGATTATCCGACTTGACCCCAGCTGCGCCTCCGAATGCGCGCGCCGCTTTTCCTCCCAGTAACCGGAAGGAGCGTTTATCGATACCCCTCCCCCCCCCCTCCGTCATCCGAATCAGTCAAACGAACCAACCTGCGTGCGACGCACCCAACCCAGTTGCATCACATCTCAAAAAGAACTGGCCCAAATAATTGCGAATGGTGACGCCGAAGGAACAGTCCTGCATGTGTCGTGCGGGCCACATGGGTTGCGCTCGCGCGTTGCAAGACTTATAGGACATCAATCGAAAGACGAAGAACGAGGCCCCAGGTTCGTAGAGGAGGAATGGGGGCGGGGACGGAGACCAGGAGAAGGGCGGGGACGGGGGCCGATAAGTCGGCGCGGCATCGGCAAGGAAACGGTGGAACGGGGAAGAAGACGACAACGAAAGAAACGGGATGAGAAAGGAGGGTGGCGACGTCTTCCAGCGCCCCGCTGATGAGCAGCGCAGCCTGCGCCGTGAGATGGCGCCTTGAAGGATGACCTGCTCTTAGCTAGAGCAGGAAGCGAACGAAACCTGGCTCGTCCGCCAGTTTCTCGTCTTCCTTCCTGCGCGCTTCAATGCGGGAACCGACCTCCCGCTGGCGCGCCGGCAGGTCTGCGGGCGGCCCGCGCGAAAAGACATCGAGCCATGGGTTGCGTAATCATCACGAGGTGGCTCACATTCGCGGTCATGGAAAATCATGTAGAGATGCAGCAAAAAACCGTCCAGGTCCTATCAGGTCCTCCGCGCCTTTGCACCCGGCGTCGACAACGACTACGTTATGCATGGTCTGGCCCTGGCAAGCCGTGGACGTCAGGACTTCGGTGTGGGAAATGGCCAGGCTGGCGCACGTGAATTTATGCCTGCGGGAATCGAACTGACTCGAAATTTGTGGCTCGATGCAAACGGGGCCCGCCGCGTCCGAGGCGTCGATGCTGTCATCGAACTCCACGAGTTTCTTACCGCGGGGGCCAATCTTATATATGTCCATGCGCACCCACACGCCGAACGGCAGGAACCGCAGGTACGCCGGATGTTGTTCGGCATTCGCCCGAAAGAGGCGACATTTTCGCAGTCCGCAGCCCGCCAGCGACGGCGAGGCCCCGCTCTGATCTGCATCAGACGTCACTCCGTTGTCATGCCGCGCAGGTCGCTGTATGCTGCCCTGATCCAGCTTCGAACGTCCTGAATGTTCTTCGCTCTGTGGTCGTTCTCGAGGAATTGCGAGTTGTGTTGTATGTCCAAGGTCAACTGCTGGGCCCAAGTGCCGTCGTTGTGGATGTCGTCGTCAATGAGCGCTTGCAGTTCTCGGGGGCATCCATCAATGAGACGTTCAAGTTGCCGTTGCTGCTGAGTGCGTAGTCTCATCTGGAGTGTTGGTATGTCCGCCATGTCGATTATGTCAGCGTTCGTGAAAGCCTTCGTCTGGACGTCGTAATGCGATATCCCGAGTGCTTGTCTTGCCGCCGTCGAGTAAGCTGATTCCAGTTTACTGTAGTCGCCAATCTTCGTCAAAATCCACGCGCCGCTGTTGTAGGACATCTTGGAGAAGACGAAAGCTTCGAGGTAATGGATCTTGGCGGTATTGGTGATAGCTTTCCGTTGGAAGAGAGATCTTCGCATCGGTCCCGTAGCTTCCCTGGTAGACGTTATCCTGCTGGTGATTCCCTGTGTCATGTCATTCCTGTCGTTGAACATGGCTCCAAACAATTTGGTGTAGCGGGTGCTGGTCAACTCCGTTCCGTGGCTTTTGAAACTGACGTTGCTGGCGGTAGATTGTCGTGCTCGTCTTTTGCCCTTCTTGGAGTTGGCGTGGACCATGTAGCTGGACTTCTTCGTGTTGATGGGCAATCCCCTTCGGGAGGGTAGCTCTTGTCAGATGCGACCACATCGTAGCGATGATCCTGTCGAGCTTGTCGCCATCTTCGGTCGTCGCGGCTGCCTTCACGTCGTCGACGTATGACGTCGAGGTGATCACCTTCGGCTCGTCATCCTGCTGCATAATACGTTCGCCGCTCGGGATATCGACGTAAAACTCGCCGAGGCAAGCTGCGCTGTGGTAGTCCTTGGTGACCTCTGACATGAGCACGCTGAAAGTAAAGTCAGCGGTTGGAGCGCCTGGTATTGATCCCAATCGTGGCCTTGCGAAGCTTGCCTCCGTGTTGATGTAGAACCAGGTGCCTCTGTGGGCTTCGACCAGCATCGTCGTGATGTGCTCGCTGTTAACGTGCCGCTCGATGATGCTTCCGTTGCGCATGCGCTCTCGGATGGCTGGATATAGTGCTGCTGGGGCGGCAATGTCGTCCATGACGTCATCGATCTCATCCGGGCTCTGCGCGAGCTTGTATATCAGGCCGTTGATCACCTTGTGGAAGGCCGCCTTGAGGTCGATCATGATCAGCACCAAGTCGCGTCCCTTCCTGTTGACCGCCCCGAATATCAGTCTCAGTGTGTAGGTGGTTGAAATCCGTGCTGCAATGCTGCCTCCCGCCCGTCTGCGTGCTGAACAGCAGATTGGGGATGAGGTCTTTCATGTACTGCCTGATGTGTCTATAGTGGTGCTTGGTGACCGTGCTGGCGAGCGCCATGGACCTTTGGTTGTCGAGCTTATCCTCGTTGCCCTCGCCCTTCCAAAAGTATGTCATTCTTGACCCTTTATGTGCGATCCCTTCTCGACAATGCAACGCCGCTTTGGCGATGACGGGGCGCATGTGTCGAGCCATTGCCTGTGGCGCCGTCCTAGCGAGGTCATCTGTGATCGAGTCTGGTCCTGATGCACGTCGTGGCTGTGCGGCCGATAGGATCTCCGTGAGCTCGTAGATGCTGGCAAAGTTGCCGATGTGCCTCGGCATGGTGGTTCTGGCCAGGTCCTTGGCGTTGTTGTAGGCGTTGATGACGTCGTCTCGATTTCCTAGTTGAGCCGCCTCGTTGAGCCCAAAGTGCTTTGTAGCCTCTTCGCTCTTCCCGGCAACGCCCCCCATCGGTTCTCCTATGCTCGTGTGCATCAAGCTGTAAGCTCTGGCCTTGCGTCTTCTTCCGCCGCCAAAGATTAGCAGCTTCTTGGCGTATGTCCATTCGTGGTAGTGATCCCTGGTTGCTCTGGGGGAAGCCGCAGCTTCTGCCTGCTTCTCGAGGAACTGGTGGTAGTCGCGGTTGGCCATGCAATTGGTGGGCTTCTTGGCATCCTCAAGCCGCTTCCTTCTTTTGTCTGAAATTGTCGACGTTGCCCGTGTTGGTGACCTCGTCTGCCAACTTGGTTGCGATCTGCGATGGTGTACATGCTGGGGATATGCTCTTTCGGAATGCTCCTGCTCGGGATGGTGGCCGCAGCTTCCTCTGTGATTCGCTTTGCCACTGCTGGGTGGTACTTCGGGCTGGCGTTGATCGCCCTGATCATCTTGGCAAGCCGTCGTCGGTCGAGTATCATGTGCAGTGTCTCGTCGCTGATATACTCCTGGTACTTTTTGGCGTTTGCCATCGGGAAGCATGGTTGTGCCGCTTCTAAAACCGTCATGGTGTAGTAGTAGATGTGCTCGTCGTAATCCATGTTCCAAAGTGGTACCACTGTCGCCTCCAGATTCTGTCGGAATAGTCGGGCTGCTGCTTCACCCTGCATAGCTTCGCGGTCAAGCTTGGGCATGATGCCTCTTGTTGTGCTGTGTGAGGTCTTCCAGCATCGTGAAGCTTGTACTGGTATGTGGTCTTCCCTGGGCGTGGTGGAGGTTGCTGTTTCTCTTATTCTTTTTCATGGTTTCGATGTCGAGTGTTGCGCGGACGTCGGTGGTCCTGGCCGCACTCGGAGTCCATGAGGATGTAGTCGATGCGATGCTGGTTCCCTTTCGCGTCCTTCCAAGTATGGTGGCTTTTGCCTTGGGAAATAATGGTGTTCATGACGCTGTAGCCGTTGGCCGCTGCTGCTCCCTGAAGTCGGGCTCCGTTGTCACCTTCATCTTGCCTGAGTCCCTCGCCTCCCACCGCCGAGGAACGAATGCTGTCCAACCTGCCGTTAGCACCCATCATGATCATATTCGGTTTGTGCTTGGTTAGCATGCCATTGAACGCTTTCCAGAACTTCCGCATTTCCATTTCGCTGCTCCTGCCGCGGGGCGCGTGCGCCGCGCATATTGCCAGCCTGACCGCGTCTGTAATGATGTTGACGACCAGGATACGTGGTCGTGAAACAAGCACGTGGATGTCTTCGGGCTTACAGTACTTCGGTCCACTTGTTGATGACGCGCATGGGGCAATCGTGTTGGTCCATATGTCACAGCCTGCGATGTAGTTGTCGTGATCGCTGCTGACAATGAAATGCCCGTTGCTGGTCGTTGCCCTCTTATTGTTTCGCGCCTCTTGGGTCCCGGTAGTGTGGGTGCTCAAATTCTGGAACTGCTCCCGCACTAGTGCCCCTCTCAAGCCGCGCACCTTCTTGGCTAGCTTCGTGAGCTCGCGCCCGTGGTGCGTCTGCCTCTCTCACGCGCGCTCTCCACGTTGAAAGTCATGACGTTGAGCTGAACTTATGTCGCGGAGGTCTGTCGGATGACTGGCGCAATTCGGTGTCGGTGCTCAGCTCGTCGTGGCGGTACTCCGTATTCTAGTCGGTCTCCTTCTCGTTGTAGATATGCATGATGGTCCTTCTGGTCGTCTTCGACTATCGCCTCCCACTGGTAGTACTTGTTGTCGCGCACGATATCCTTGTAGTTGAGCGGCAGCTGGTGCACCCATTCGCTCTTCTCCTCGAGGCATCTTGCTCGTTTGGATAGGCCGTCCACTAGCTCGTTCCAAGGCATCCCCTCGTGGTTGGGCACGTGCTGCATGACGAGTGGCATTGTCTGCGTAGCGGTGCCGCACACAGTGAGCAGGCACCTGGCGAGGGCAAGGCTGCGTCCGCCGAAGCAGTAGCCGTGCGATCGCATAAATCTATGGCCCCCATGCAGTCGGTGTAGATGTAGGCGCGCTGCTTTTCATCAGTGCTGATGAGCCACATGGGTGCCTGGATGACCGCCATTATCTCGCCCGTCATATTCGTGATCTCGTTGCTCTTGATACCCAGGGCGTGACTACTCGCGACGGTGCCGCTGAAGGCACCTCTGAAGCGGTATTAAAGGTCGGCTTCTTGTTGTAGCGCAGCGTCGGTCCAAGCGCAACTGCTCGGAGTCCGTGCGTTGAACGAAGCGTCGGTGAACACGTGCTTAACGTCGTGGTGCCCGTTGCCGTTGGGCGCGCTGGCGATGGCGCATCGCGCAGCTGGATGTAGGTCTTCCCCGCCGATCAAGTAATTGAGAAAGGGTGGGGCAGTAGCCTGCGCCCCCTTTCTGGCGCTGCGCGCGTCGCCAAGGTCACGCTTGCAGGTCTTGTCCTCGATGGAGCCCAGGTAATTGTTCGTATCAATGTGCTGTCTGTCTTGGGCTTGTTGTCGTGGCCGTTCTTGTTGATGCCTTGTTTGCATGGCGGTCCGCTGTCTGGTTCCTGTTCCGTAGTTGCCGTCATCTGCTTGTTGTGCTTCCTTGTGTCTGCTGGTTGTGTCGTAACTGCTTGGTCGTCGTGAGAGTCGACATGGTTGCATTGCTGGTCGTGGTTGTGGTAGTGGTCGTGTTGTTGCTGCTTGTGGTCGTGGTACTGGTGGTCGTGTTGTTGCTGATTGTGGTCGTGGTCGTGGCTGTCGGAATGGTAGCATTGCGGTGGGTGGTCGTTTCGTTGCCGGTCGTGGTGCGTGGGCGTTGGGCGCACTTGTAAGGCCTCCATGAACCGACTTCAAATGGGGTTCTTGGCTGTCCGACCTCGTCCGGCTCTGGCTAGGGGTCACAGTGCCCTCGGTGGGGGCGAACCCCAGGCCTTGTGGTTGCTTGGTCGGCGTGCTCCTCGTTGGGTCGTTGTGTGGTCGGGTTGTTGTTGGTCGTGTTCTGTTGGTTGTGGGCGCACTTGTGAGGCCTCCATGCACCGACTTCAAGGGGGTTCGTGCCTGTCCCACCTCGCCCCGCTATGGCTAGGGGTCACCAGTGCCCTCGGTGGGGGCGGACCCCAGGCCTTGTGCTTGCTTCTGCTGTCGGTAGGGGGTGTCTCGGCTGTCCTCTGCTCCGCCGCCGGGGCGTTCGGGTGAGCTCCAACCCCGCCATGGGGATGGCGGGGGTGGCGAGCTGAGGCGGACCGCGGGGGCGCGGGCAGTGGCCGTCCTACCCCCCACCCCCCTTGCCCCTCGCCATCCCCCCCGGCAGGCGCGGGCAGTACTCGTTGCCCCCCCGCCCTTCGAGCCCGTCTCGAAGTTTGATCCTTGCCTCGCCTGGACAGCGTCGACGTGCGCGCGTGTTGGTTGTTCGTGTATGTGTTGTCTGTCGTCGTTGCCATCGTCCGCTTCGGTCGTCGCGTCTTCTAGACAACTGAATCGGTTGCGCAATAGTATGTGTGGCAGTAATAGTGGCTGTGTCTGACGTATTCGTCGTATATATCGGTCTGGTCGTTGTTCGTCTTGCACCTGTCGTGTGCTGGCTTCGTCTGGTCGGCCTTCGGTCTTGGTGTCGTAGCTGCCCTTCTCGTTCTCATGCAGGTCGTTGAGGAACGTCTCCTCAATGTGGTCGAATTCGCTCCAGTGAAGGGCTTGTAGTAGCCTTCTTGTTGGTAAGGTCCAAAAATGCTGCGCCTCCTCGCCAAAGTGGCTAGTCGCCTCGTATGTGCTCTGTGCAGGAGGTCGGTCGGGTCGTGGTGGACTATGCGCCGCTGGCCTCGCTGGCTCCCGCCCCGGTGGGGTTGTGCTCCTGAAGCGTGCTGTCTTGGTTCGTGGCTTGTCGGTGTTGGTCTCGGGGGTGCTCCGAGATCCGAAATCGTTTCTTTGGATGTGCCCGGGTAGTGCAGTGCTGCCTGAAGGGTCCCTCTTCAGTGCAGCGTCTAGTGGTCGGTGGACGTCAGCGCCGTTCTGCCGTTCATGCCATCCCCCGTGCATGTTGGCTGAAGGGAATGTCTTCAGTCCAAAGGCAGCTGGGTCGTCGCGGAGCGAGTCGCGCGAGTAGCTCTCCCACTGTGCGTCCTCAAGCTTTACGTCTAGTTGGAAAGGTGGAGTTGGGTTGTTGCGTCGGAACTTTTTATTGTTTTAAATATTTAAATCGAGCTGAAGTTGGCTGGATTGCTGCGTGGTCTCCCCTAGTGGAGGACGGTGGCAAATCGCGTCGCAAGTGGCTGCCACCGCAGGGGTCGACGAGCTCGCTGCTGCATGATCCTTAGTGTGGGTATCGGTGCCCGTCGGCTGTAGCAGTCGCATGGACGATTGGAGCCGACCAGGGGCTCATAGCACTGGTGGTTGTGGACTCCCCTGTTGGGCCAGCGCGCCCCCAGCAGGATCGGTCCTGCTCAGTTTGTTGGCTATCGTGCTGCGTCCGAGCTGTCGTCGTCGCCATCGGCTCGAACTGGAACTCGGTCTGTTGGTTCGACGAATCCGTCGCCCGCGTCGTGGATTCGGACTTTGCGCGCTGGGCGTCCTGCTTGCACTCCTTGTCTCAGCGCCGATTTGGATCGAGGTGGTGGGGCGGACCTCGCTCTCTCGGGGGTTCCTATGTGGAATCTCGGGGGTGGGGCTAGAGGCTCCACTGGCTGCGTTTGGGTGATGCTCCTGGCTTGCTGCTGTCGCGGCGTCGTTGGTGCGTCTGCGTCGCCAGCGCCCAAGTCGATCAGCGCTGTAGTCACTGGTTGTTGAGTCCTAACCTCGGGCTTCTGGCGGTGCCGACATCGCATTGACTTCGGGGAATATGGGTGGGGTGGGCTGCTCGGTGGGCATGGGTGGGCCGAGCGAGACGGGCGGCTCGTTTGGTGTCCTGCTCACGTTGCGTGGGGGTGATGAAGAGGTCGGGGTCGCGGGCGCCGGGCGTGGGGATGGCGGCGCGAAGTAGGGTGCCAGCCGCGATGGTCGTCGCGATCGTAACCGTCGTCTGCAATGGGCGCGGGCGTGATCGATAGTCTGTCGTCGTCGGGATGTAAGCGAGGCGGCGTCTGCGGAGGTGGTACTTGTGTGTGATGCAAGTCCCAGTTCAGTAAGGCTGTAGTCGCTATCCGCTGTCGCTGTGGCGTCCTGGATACTCGACTCGGTGAATGTGCTCGACGGTCCAGCAAGCCCTTGTGCGTAGGCTGCGATGTCTTCTGCTGGTTTATGGTCCCAAGGCCCAGGTACAATAGCGCGCAGTGCACCCTGAAGCTGGTCGTTCTCTTCCTCCTCTATCTTGTCAGCCATGTGCAGGTCCCTGTCGCGCTCCTCCTGCTGCTAGGAGAGTCGCAAGTTGAGCTCGCTAATGAAGCCCACGTCGAAGATATCCCCTTGCTATCTGGCTATCGCATGTTCCACTTGCAGCTTTTCGCATTGTCGTTGAAGACGCTCGTGGGCCTGTTCGCGTGTCGCCAGCTGTCCTTTGGGCTGTTGAGCTGCTGCTACTTCTCGTTGATCGAGTTCTGCTCGCATGTGTAATATCTGCTGGAAGCCCGCACCAGATTGATCTTGCAGTTGCTTCTGCCTGGCTTGGAGCTCGCCGTAGCACACGATAATGTGTTCTTGTTGCTCGATGTTTTGCTCGCTCCTGATGTCCGCGTGCATCTTGACGGTCATCTCCTGATTGACGATCATCTCTTCGTGTCGTAGTAGGTCTTGACGTTCATTGCACTCTGCTTGGGCGATTTTCTTTTCCTCTTCCAGCCGTTCGTTGTATGAGTGCGCACGTAGGGCAGCTGCGTTGTACCATTCTTGTTATTATTGATGCGCGCGTTGTCTAGCTTCACGCCGCTCGATCTCCATGAGTTTGTTGTGGTCGGTGAGCTGGCTGATCGTCTTCTCCTGGTGGTTGGCGTCGAAGGTCTTCTCTGCTAGTCGTCTGCGTAGTTGGCCAAGCTGCGCTTGCACTATCTCCTTCTGTTTCTCGCGTTCCTGAGCGATCTGGTGCCTCGCAGCGGCCGCCTCCTGGAAGCTCTCCTGGTACTGCTGCTGCATGATCTTCTTTTCATGTTCGTACCTCTCTTCTTGTCTGCGTAGCGCATTAGACGTGGTATGTAATGCTGTTTCGGCCAACCGTTGCTCGTGCTCTCTGGCTTGGTGTTCGCTCTGCTTCTTCATCTTCACGGTGTGCTCGGTGAGCTGCGTAATCTCCGCCTTGTGTTGAATCTCTATATGTTTGTTCGCCTGCTCGAGCATCTCTTTGATCGCATGGCTCTCGTTCTGATCTTCCTTGCTGCTTTTCTCGTCCTTTGTGTGTCGCAGTTCACGATGCCTCGGGTGCGGGGTCCTGCATCTTGACCCCCGTAGTCCTGGTCCTCGGTGTCCTTGCTCTCCGTCTGTAGACTCGTCAGCATCGCAGCTCGCGTCGTAGCCGTGTCCGCTGCTACTTCCTTCGTGCGTCGCCTCGTAGATGAGGGCGCTGAGGTTATTTATCTTTGCTTCGATCGCGAGCTCCTTGTCGGTCAGCTGCTGCTTCTGCTTGACGATGTCCTTTTTCTGCCCATGAAGCGCTTCTAGTTAATCACGAAATCATCGTAGTCCTTCGTGGACTAGGTGGGTGAGCATGTACATGCACTTTGTCACCGCCAGCTCTTCGACAAACTTTCGGTCGTTCACCCCTGCCGACCGTGCACCCCAAACTTGATCCGCCAGGCGCATCATACGTCTGCGCTTGGTGTGGGCCCACATCGTCCGCATTTCCTGGTCGTTCTCGGCTGGTGGGTGCCCGAATCTCTCGTGCTGCCTGGCGTCATTGATCGTGGCTGGGTGGATTTCGTCGATGATGCCCTTCTGGCGCTTGGTCTACTCCACCTCCTTTGGAAATCCCAGGTAAGCAGTGGGTAGGGGCCCTTCTGCCCCTCTTTCCTCTGCCCCCTTGCGATTTCCATTTGGCTTTCGGGACTTTGACCTCGCATCTCGTTGATCGTCCGTTCCAGCTGTTGCCGTCCTTCTGGTGGTTGTAGTTATTCTGGTAGTTGTTGGCCGTCGACCTGCCACGCGACTGCCTTCTCTAAGGCCAGGGCTGCGCTCCGACTGGCGGTCCCAATGTCCACTGCTGCGCCATCTCGTTCTGCTGGTGGCGCTGGAACTGCTGGTTGCACTGGTGCTGCTGTGCGGAGTGGTGCTGGTCCAACACCTGCGCCGCCGAACAGAGCCTCAGCAGCACCCTGGCCTCTGCGCGCTGCTGCCTGGCGCGGCGGTGCCAGGCGGGCTCGCCAACGGTGCGCGGCGTGGCGGCCGCCTCCAGCGCGGCCTGGCGGGGGGCCAGGCGTCCGCGCTCGCCGCCTCCTCGCAGGTGGCGGGCCGAGGGGGCGGCAGCTCGGCGGCGCCCGCGGGCGTGCGGCTGCAGCGGCTGCCGATTGCAACCGCCGCGGCGCGCGGCCACGAGGGGCAAGGGGCGGGCCGCCGACGACGACGGCTGGCCCCGCTCTCCTCAGCCCGTGGCTCCTCCTCCTCCACCTCCTCCTCCTCATCCCTCCTCCTCCGCCCTCCTTCCTCCCCCTCGGCCTCCTCCCCCTCCTCCTCCTGTTCCCTGCCTTCCTCCTCCTCCTCCTCCTCTTCCTCCTCCTCCTCCTTCTCCTCCTCCTCGTTCAGCACCGATCATCTTTCTCCTCGATGCTCCCTCTCGTCCTCCTCTGCTTTCCCCATCCACAGCAGGGGACTCGCGGGCCCCAGCGGCGCAACCGAAGATGCTCGTGCGCAACACGGTGGAAGAGAACGAAGGAAGAGAAGGGTGGAGGAGAAGAGGAAGAGGCGAAGAGAAGAGGAGAGGGGAGAAGGAGGGGGGGAAGGAGGAAGTGGAGGAATGAGCGACGATCCTCTTCCCCGATCTTCTCTCCAACGGTCCTCGTCCATCGAGGGTGAGGGATGAGGATTAGGGTGGGGATGAGGAGGAGGAGGAGGAGGAGGAGGAGGAGGAGGAGGAGGAGGAGGACAGGAATGACGAGGGGGCAATCGAGAGAGGAAGAGGAGCGGGACCGAGGACGACGGCGGTGGCAGGAAGAGGATGAGACGGGAAGAGGAGGGATGGAGGGAAAATCGCAGGGCGGGAAGAGGAAGAGGATGGATGGAGGGATGAACCCGATTTTTGAATTTATCATTCGCGATGAAGCCCGTGACCGGCCCCGCCCCTCTCCCCCCAACCCCGCCCTGGTCACGTTACGATTCGCGCTGGCGCTGTGTGGGAATAACTATTCCCAAGCATTTCCAGACGGTGCCGGCGCGAATCGCGACGTGAACAGCCCCGCCTCCCCTCCCTCCCCCCCCCAGTCACGCACGTTATCGCCAGGGGGTGAACAAATTGTCTCGATCTCGAGAGAGGCATGGTCGAGGATCCGTGCCCCTCCTCTCGGCAAGCGCCACGGCAGGCGGGCGCTCGTCGTTCTGCGCCGCGCGCTCCGCCGCGCAGCGCTGGAGCGCCCGCGCGGCGTCCCTGGCCACCTCCGGGTCCCCCAGCCGGCGCCTGCCCGCCCGCCCTCTTGACGCGAAGGGGCAAGGATGAGGGGGATCTGCGGTCGGGAGTGCTTCAGTGTCGTTTAACCGATCCCCGTCCCCAGCGGCATGGCCTGGGCCCCACTGGCCGATTCCCCCCCCTAGATGGGGATAAAGCTCGTTCCCTTCGGGCTTCGAGGGGTGCAGTCCCCAACTGGGGGGGGGGGTGATTTGGTGGGGGTCTCGAAGGGGATGGGGATGGGGATGGGGATCGGTTGAACGATACTGAGTGCTTGCAGCGCGTGTCGCTGCGGCGGCCCTGGCGACACGCCGTGCCCTGCGAGCAGGGAGCGCGTCGCCCCCGCTCCGCGGCGAGGGTAGGGCTCGGGGAAGGCTCGGGGCGTGGACGCTCGGGGACCTGGGAGTGGGCAGCGCGTCGCGCCGAGCGGTGCTGGGCCAGAGCCGAGCGGACCCACGCGCCGAGCGAAAGCGCTTGGCCGCAGAGGGGGGGCCGAGGGGAAGGGACGAGCCGGAGGAAGGAGAAGGGATGGGCAGGATCGAGGAGGAGGAGGATCAGGGAGGAGGGTCGAGGAGGTGGCTCGAAGAGGAGGGAGAAGGATACTGATGATGATGATGATGATGATGATGATGCTGATGATGATGATGATGATGAGGAGGAGGAGGAGGAGGACTGGACTGGACTGGACTCCTGGAGTTCGGTGGGTTGCGGGGTTACTCGCGGCTCAACTGGATTGAAACCTGGCCTCGCGAAGAACTCTGAGTGGCGCACCCTTCGGGCCGCCTTCCTATCCACGGCCCCTGCGCTCGGGCGGAGCCGCGCTGCCCCATTAGGGGCACCCCCCCGATATGGCACGCAGCCTAGGGGCGCCCCCTGGGGACCGATGAATTGCCTTCGATCCCCGTGGCCAAAGAGTGCGCTGGTCATCACATGTCAAAGACATGCGCCACCCTAAAAAATGGGCCACAGGGAGAGAAACACGGAACGCTTCTTGGTCACCTCACCTGCGTTGCAAGTGGGACCGCTACTACAGAAAGCTGCTCCTTCCTCCACGTGACTGGCCCCCCCCCCTCCCTCCTCTACCCCGACCCCTCACCGACGGGCGAAGCTGTGCCGTGGGGATCGGCGGGAGGTTAGGGCCGTAGGCCGTGGGGATTGGGAGCGCATTCTCATTCTCGACAGGCTCGTGCCTGCACATAATATCCTCTGGCACTCGACCGAGTGCAATTAACTCTCTAAGGCGCTGGCTAGACTGTAAACTGGCAAGCTCGGGCCTCAAGTCACTCGGGCCTCAAGTCACTCCGTCTCATTCTCAGGCTTTCCGCAACTGTCCCAGAAGCTTGCTCGCGTCTCTCTCTCTCGAGTGGGCCTCTGGGTGCGGGACCGATCAGGCGCTCTCCCCCGATGTGCAGGATGGCTGTGCGCACGATGGGGATGAGCTGGCGACCGACTTCGTGTTCCGAATCGATTGCGATGATGAAGCGTCCTTTGTTCTCCTGACCCGATCCCTCCTTCCTGTTCCGCTTCCACTGCCGGTGGAGGGCGACCTCTCCCACCTCCAGCATCTTGAGACCCTTGGAAGATTTCTCGTAGATCTCGCGAAGCGCCTTGCCCCATTCCGCCCCCTGCTTGGCTAGAAAAATTAGGGCGATCATGAATATGTGGAGATGAGGAGACCCGCGACTTTTGAAGTCCACCACCTCGCCCTTCTTCTTTTTCTCGGCTAGCTCGTTCGAGATCTCCTGGTAGCGCTTGCCCGCGTCCTCCATCTGGTCCGTGACTCCGCCCTCTACGAAGTCGAGCGCGTAGGTGGTGTAGACGGTGGCCGCCAGCTCCGCGATGGCCCTGCTGTCCGTCAGCACTAAACGAGCGAAAATGAGTACGAGCTGCCCGATGATCTCGTGGTCTCCTTTGCCTGCTTGTAGCTTGCCTTTGACGTCCTTGGCCGACCGAGCTCGGCTGACTTCTCCCCCGGCACGTTGGGGCACCTGAAGCCAATCTGGCTTCTCCAGCTCCATCTCTGTCGATCGGTTCACTATCAGGATGAAGAGATGGCCGCACTTCTCGAGGAAGATGGCTACGGAGATGACAACAGAGATCCCCAGTGTCGGCGGCACGATACTCACACAGGACGCACTTGAGGGGCTTCACGGGTTTCTCGGGGAGAAGCGTCGTCGTGCATCGAGCGGGACAGTGGCCCTGGAGTATTGCTCGCTGGAGGTGTTTATAAGCGTTACCTTGACACCCAAAGACTCGACGACACACGATGCAGGAGTTCGTGGGGGTCAACACCGAGCTGAGTGTTCTGACGAAGTGGATCCTCCTCATATGGTTGAGCAAATCCCGTCTGGTTCGAAACCCACGCCCGCAAATCTTTTTGCCTGTCTCAGTGTCAAGCTGCCAATCACACTGCCACTCCGAGGGCGCCTCGTCTGGTGGAGGCTCAGTTGGGTCAGCGCGTGCCGTCTGCGTGTGAGGCGGTGGGGCTGCATGCGAGAGACAACGGGCGCGAATCTCTGTGAAATCAAGCTGGAGAAGCTCCGGCACTACGTCCTGGTCTAACAACCTCCCAGGGTTCTGACTCGCGAACTCGCAGACGTCCCCGCCCGAATCCAAGTCCTCAGCGGCCCTCAGGAAGTCCTTCTGGAACCTGCGGAGCCACGGAGAAGCCTCTGTTCCAGGAACGCCCCCATGAAGATGTCCACCCCAACCTCCAGTAACCTCCAGAGATCCGAACAGCAGGCAGAGCTCCTGGGAGTGCTTCTGGGGGTCCCTGGCCCAGCCCACGTACCAGTTCAACCTGCGAATCGTCATTTCGACGTCCGACTCGGGGATCCTCCAGTAGGCTAAAATCTGTTTCGTCGTCATCGTCTTCATGTGGTCTCCGTCCGTCCGTGTCGCTCGGCCTTGCATGGCCCGTCGTCCGAATCTAGCGATCTGTCCGTCTAGCTTTTTGTAGTGGTTGGGGGTGAGGAGGAGCGGCTCGACGCCCGAGAGGGCTGTGTTCTGGACGTAGCTCAGGAAAAGAGTGCGAAGCCAACGATGCGGCAATGAAAGAGACCATGCACGTCCGAGTGAATAAAAAGAAGCTGCGCAAGCGGCACATCTGCGGTTCACCTCCGTCTCGACGGATTGGTTGGCATGAAGCATCGGTCCTCAGTATCGCACGGCATCTTTGAAGAGTCCCGGAAGAAATTCTGGATGTGAACGAGCCCATCTTTTGCAGGTAGCGGCCCCTGGTCCGTGGAAGTGCATCTGGAGTTCCTGCTTTGCCGGATTTCTAGCATATCCCACCTCCGTCAGAGCGCGATCGAAAGAATCGTCGATGTCCTTCATGGTGTCGAAGAAGTCCTTGATCGAGATGGGTACAGGAACCAAGTGTATTTGAAATACGTCATCTGCGTAAGTGCAGCCGCCCCACGTGTGCCCTCAAGTCTCGCCACCTGGCCGTCAACTGGTTAGCGAGGGCATCCCAATGCTGGATCGAATACTTTAATTTCGTCAGTGGTCGTGAAAAAGTGCCCCTAAATAACTGAACAGCATATGGATCCCCCATCAAGCCGCCTTCGCCTGTCTTCAGAGTCACATGGCCCTCCACGGTCTCAAGGGTGATCGTGCTCATCTTAAATCGCTGGATGCACAAGTCGATGTTCTCGGGCTTCGCGTACATGTGAACAGTCTGCCCGAGCTCGTCCCACTTGCCACAGGCGAGCGCGTTGCTGAGGTCCTTGTAACTGATGGCGAAGCAATGTCCTGCCTGTCGAAGCCTCCAACCTGTGATCTGATTGACAAATATGGCATCTTCTCTGCGCTTTCCTTTGACGAAGCCATGTTCGAAAAGTTTATGCGGGATGTGGAGCATGTCGTGGTGGTAAGCTTTGCCCATGGCGTCCATCACGTGGACGGTGCGTCTGTGTAATCAACATACCCCGAGACAGCCACCTCTTTTCGACACCGAAGGTTCGACGGGGGGGTCCATGGTAGCTCCTGCCGCAGCCTACCGTGCAAACGAGACGTCGCGTTGCGTGTCTCACCGCCTGCCCCGCTGAAGCAAAGATCGCCACCCTGGTGGTGACGGGAGCGGGCCCGTTCAACAACATGGCGGCATGGGAAACGCGCTCTGCAGCAGGCCGGGACGCCACCCAGGTGGTGCCAAGGGGGACCTGCTCCACCGCACGGCGTACCACCGCCCCGAACCGAGGTTCGGTCACATTCTTGGGATACCCTCTCCAGCCACTCCACAAGGGCTAACCTACATCTGCCATCACACGGATCTCTACACCCGCTGGCGGCGGTTGAGTCGAGACGAAATTTCTTGCTCACCTCCTGCCCCCGCGTCAGACACTTGGCTCCTGAAGGCCGTCTTCGACGTGATGCCAGATATCACACTGACTGCTGCAGCAGTGTAGCTGCACGTGACGCACGCTGTATGAACCTCGGGTCGGTGCCCTCGGGAGGCGCCGCTTGGAGGCCCCAGAAGGTCACCAGAAGATGCCAGAAGGTCACCGAGGCAAGCTGAGGGAACTCCTGTCGGTGACGTGAAGAGGCCGCTTGGGGGCCCCAAGTGGCCACCGACGCAAGCTGTGGGAACCTCTGGTCGGTCACCTGTGGGAACGCTCGCACCCTGACTTCACCACCTCACCCATAGAGCACTGGGGCTGGAGGCCACAGGGACGACGAGGCTGGGGCAGGCGACGACTCTCTCGACGCTGGGGCGGGCAGGTGACGACAGCCCTGCCCCCCTCAACGGTCGCAGTCACGGAGCTGGCGTGGGCCACTCTGCGAACATGCTCGAGACTGCCACGGGGACCGAAGTGGCAGTGGCACCTGTGCTTCGCCACCTCGCTCTCCGGCGCAGGCGGGAGCGCTGCACACAGATGTCGCGGAGCCGGCGTGCGTGCGTGCGGCCCCCCCGAAGTGCCAAGCGCCGTCCCGGCCGCGCGGCCGAGGACTCGTCGCCTCGGTGCCATCCATGTGCCTCAAAATACGTTCATGGTGCTGCGGTCGGCCTTGACTGGACAGGACACGCGAGAGGCCACAAGACCCTTCCGAGGGCCACATCGCCGTAGGAGTGCGAGAAGGCACGTGTCGCAAGGCACAGGACATAAGGGTACCCCTGAGCTGGCAGGGTCGACCTACTTATCCGGGCCGACTGTACGTTGCGTGGCACACGAGCCTGGATGCCGCCACACACGGGGGGGAGCTGAAACTCGGGGGACAACTCCTGCCCCCCCAACTGCCTGCTCAACTCAGAGCTGCTGATGCTGATGCTACGCTCCCTGAGTCACGGACAGAAGCCAGGCCTTCCATACAAGAAGCAAGGCGTGCGGCACACGTGCACGAACGCGAACACACACCCAAAGCAAGACGAACGCGGAACGCATGCGAAACCCGACATTTAAAAACTAATATTTCCGTCCGGGCACGCGCGCAGGCAAGAGGGAACACATACAACTATGCGCGCGTTACACGTGTTCCTCCCATCAATGCTGACCGCCCCGTCTTCCGAGCGGGGTCATAGAAAGGCAAAGTCATCAAGTTTACTTAGGTGTTGAGCACATGTTGGTCTCTTGGGGGTGCGACCCCAATTGAGACCCCCCCCTTCTTTGACCGATCGCCTCCATGATGGCCTCAAGATGGCCCCCAAGGCTCCCCAGAGTGTCCACAGAGGGTCCCAATAGCCGCCCAAAAGGCGCCAAAAGGCCCCCGAGAGGTCCCCAAGAGGCTCCCAAGAGACTCTCAAAAGGCTCCAGGAGATTCATCGAAGACGTTCCCAAAGGCCCCTGGGACCGCCAAGCCGCCAAGAGGCCCCCAAGACACTCCAAGATGGCTCCAAGAAGCTCCCAAGAGACACCGGAAGGGACTCCGAGAGGCATCCAAGAGGCCTATGGCTTTTCTGCTCGACCTCCTCCTCCTTTTCCTCCTCCTCCTCCTCGTCCTCCTTTTCTTCCTCCTCCTGCTCCTCATCCTCCTCCTTCTCTTCCTCCACTTCCTCTTCCGCCTATTCATCCTCCTCCCACCTCTCTCCTCCCTCCTCCTCCCTCCCTCCTCCCCCCTCCACAAGTACACAATATGAATACTACTCTCCTCTCTCCCCTGATAGCGTCCCGGAAATGTCCAGCCCCCCTCCGCGTACTTGTTTTTTTACACAGGGTTCCCGGGAGTTGGGTTTTCGCTTGGTTTTGTTTTCAAGATGTTGCTCTCACTGACGGGCTGGCCTCATTTTCGGGTTACCACTCATCCCGAATTGTACTCCCGCTGCAGCGCTGACCTCATTTCCGCGCTTCCTCTCGTTCCGAATCGTGCTCCCGCATCAGCGCTGGCGTCATTATTTCCAGCGCCATGCCACGGCATGGTTTTCGGTATTCCCATTGGGCCACAAAATCTCGAACATGGCCTCCCGAAAAAACCATCGGAAGTGATTCCACATTCGGTGCCGATTCATTGATTTTTGGGGCCGCAGAAGCCCTCCCCCACTTTGAGGCGTCGCCACGTCATGTTATGTCATGCTATGCTGCGACATCCGATTGTGCGAATAGAGAGGAAATCTACGCCATGGTAAGGGATGGGAGGGAGGGATAGGACGTCAGGTATGACGCGAGCGCACCTAGCTTGCCCCTCCCCCTCCTCCTCCTCCTCCTCCTCCTCCTCCTCTTCCTCATCCTCCCCCCCCCTCCTCCTCCTCCTCCTCCTCCTCCTCCTCCTCCTCCTCCTCCTCCTCCTCCTCCTCCTCCTCCTCCTCTTCCATTCCTTTTCCTTAATTCCTCTTCCCTATGGATACCTTCTCCATGTCGCACCCCGAGGCTAGTCGAAAGGGCTGGCCAGGCGTTTCGCTTGAGACTTCCTCACTATTGAGGATACCGAAGCTTCGAATCTGCAAGACCTTCTCGGATGTAGGCCGGCCCGTTTTCAAAATGTGGCCCTCGCCGTAGCGCCGCGCACATTCGCCTTACAAATTTGAAAGGGTTTCATTGATGGAGGGCGGCCCGTTCTCGAACTGTGGCTCTCGCCGTTGCGCCGCGCACATTCGTCTCACAAGCTTGTAAGAGCTTCAGGGGTGGAGGGTGGCTGCTTTTTAAACTGTGGCTCCCGCCTTAGCGCCGCGCACATTCGTTTGAAAAGTTTGCAACCGTTTCAAAACTTCTCATGGTTAGCGCCACAGAAACGGTGTTTTGGCACGATGTCGGAATGTCAGGGCGCAACGGTTACATTGATTCGCGGCGTTGAAGTCCCACAAGCGGTGTTCTGGTCCGATCCAGGATCGTCAAGGCGCACCAATAACGGTGATTCGCTGCGTTGACGTCCCGAGAATGGCATTCTGCCAAAATTCCAGATTTCCCAACGGTTGTCTTCCAACGGGACGCTTCCATCAATGAGAATGAATACGTGTAGGGCTTATGATGAGGGAATTTGGAGGGAGGGTGTATTGCAACATCGTTGATGAGTCTTGGGTATGCACTGGTCCTTCTCCTCCTCCTCGTCCTCCTCCTCCTCCTCATGGTTCCTAGTTCCTGGTTGCTGGTGGCTGGGCGGTCGTGCAGACGAAGCCTCCCCTCCTCCTCCTCCTCCTCCTCCTCCTCCTCCTCCTCCTGCTGCTCCACTCCGATTCCTCCTCCATCCCCCACTCTTGGGGTACGACGGCTTCCCCAACCGTTCATTCCACTGCATGCTCTTTTACACTCTTGGTCACGGCAAGTCGCCCGGGCATCGTTTCTGGATGGGCCGGTGGGGTTACGCGAAACGCCCAGACATTCGAGGAGAACCCAGCCGCGGTGACGAGGGCCTCCCAGGAGTCGAACACGTGGGACGAGTGGCGGTATCGGTGCCTTTAGGTCAGGCATGTCCTTCTATAGGCGGATTTTTGAGGAATGACTAAGAATAGGAAAACATGTGCAAAGACGATCAGACATAATAAAAAATTCGTCCCCGGACTATTGTTTGACTATTTTTGAATGCTCCTCCCGTAGAGGGACAGGCCCGACTTAAAATGTACCTCTTCCTTCCCTGGGGAGAGGAGGGCGGAGACCACGGCGCCGACGACGAGGCGGCGGCAGAGAGAGGACGAGGAGCCCCCCCTCCCCTCCCCTCCAGCGAGCGCGGCGGCTGGCCTTCTGGGACTCCCGCACCAGCCGCTGCAGGCGCGCCCTCTCGACAGCGGCGGCGGCGGCCGTCTCGATGTGCTGGCGGCGCTCGTGCTCGATCGCCTGCGCGCCCTCCCCTCCCCCACTCCTCCTCCTCCTCCTCCTCCTCCTCCTCCTCCGCGCGCACGCCGCCTCGGCCTGTCCGATCCCTGCACTCCAGGAGGACTATGCGTGCTCACGGGTCTGCTCCTGGCCAGGCCTTTTACCCTGGTGGCAGTTTCCCCTTGGTGAGCTTCAAAAGTGCCTTGTGACCCCCACTCTGACCGTTGCTGGGTGGGGCACAGGGGGCACGAAACTTCTTGGAGGCCCGAACCCGCCAACACCCGCACCGCCGACACCAGAGAACCCCGCGACAGAAGGCGAGATGGGGTCGGTGGCTGGGATGGAGGGCGGGTCCGTCGCCTTCCGTCAATTCGAAACTGGGCACTACCCCCCCACTGGGGCCTCCACTCCCTGGGGTCGTGCCACTGGCTGAGCCAGGACACCGGGTGCGGAGCCACCTGGCGCATGACCCCCTGTGGGTCTGCTTCCCACATCTTGAGCAAGAAACTTGCGCTGTTAACGCATTCTACGACGCCTGACCCGCAGAGGCTTGTTTTTTTCCTGCCGTCAGTCTGTGCCTCACGCGCCCATGGGGCGCACAGTCTTTGCTTGCTTGCTTGCTCATTCCGCTGGCCCACATGGTGCACCGCGGTCGAGTTGGGCTTGTCCGTGCCCGTATTCGACGGTGTGAGAATTCACTCGGGCTTTTCCATATCCGTGGGCATCATGGGGCCAAGTTTGGTCGTGGAGAACGTCTCGCTGTGGGGCCAGTGGGGGGTGTGAGAAAGCAGATGCTGCAGGGCACGTTCGCTCCGCTCGCGTCTGCGAGCTCTCTTGCATTCGGCGCTATCTTCTGCTACTGGAAAATGGGTCCACCACAACATTTGGACCGCTGCCAATCGCCCTCTGATATGTTCGCTGAGGGTGTCGAGGGCCAACACTCTCTGCGCTAGGTCAGCGGGCGCAGCAGCTTGGGCAGCGGCTTCGCTTGCGAGCCGATCTGCCTGGTCATTGACGTACAGGGCCCATTCGGGAAACCGTGCGCGCACCTCGGGGTCGGTCGCGTGGCTCTTGACCTTGAGGTAGCTCAGACGGCCCTCACGGGTCCCCAAGACGCGCCAATATTCAAACCAGAGCCGCCTATTGGTGGCCTGCCTCCTACGGGGCCCTTTGTAGTGGCCCTTGATTAGGTACGCTGAGTCTGTAACCACCACGAGGTTCCCTTGGTGTGGCGGAGGAGCTCTATGGCCCCTTTGAGCTCGGCTCTATTTATAATCTGGGCCCCATACGACATTCCCTTGGAGAGTGCCGAGGGGAACTAACTCTGGACTCCACACTCCTGCACCCCATCCTGCTCGCCTGAGGCGGGGATCGGCCGAGAAAGCACCCCCTGAGCCATCCACTGAGCCGAGGTGCCAGCCGCCCCTCGCCTCTGGAGGGTCCAGGAACGCGCCTGTCCCTTGCAGGACGGGGTGCCTAGGCGTCAGCTCCTCTACTGCTCTCAGGGCTAACTCAGTTGGGATCAGTCCGCGGAGCCAAAGGCATTCGGGTTGATTGTCCCCCTGGGCGAGGTCTCGGAGGTCTTGCGCGGCTGCAATGAGGGGGTGGTCGACTTGCTCGAGGAGGGGGCACCCCCAGAACTTGTGCCAATCGTCGCAATGGTGGTCGCCACACAGCGGGCAAGCGGCCTCCTCTGCGAGGCCTGCCACGTAACGTCGCCCTGGGCTCCAGGCGGCAACGCTGCCGACTGCCTTGAGTGCCTTTGCGAAGTTGGTTTGGCCATCTCGGTAGAGGCGTTCGACCTGCCAGCGCGAGCTCTTGATGTCTACTCCTCCCTGGCATCCTCCCGCTGCATGTCCTCCCTGGGCTCCTCCCCATGCCTTGTGACGAAGGTACTGCTGAAGCCTGCGCAGAAAGTAATCCTGCTCCTCGTACTTCTCTGGGCCGACTGGGGAAATTTCACCTGTAGGTCCTGTCCAGGACCACGCTGTGTGTGGGCTTCACCCTAGGTCCAGGAGGGTTCCGATGATTGCACTGAGATGGCTGACTACATTATTCCACCGCCTGGGCCTCTGGAGCTTCTCAACGACTTTCGGACAGGCTGCTGCGACGCCGCTCATGAGGCGGCGCCCCGCCGCCACCAGCTCGAACCATGTCTCGAACAGACGGAGCCGCAACGAGATAGTGGGGTCGATGGCGTCGGGCGGCAGCTTAGCTTGGTGGAGCCCTGCTGTGAGGCAGCCCCCTGACTTGCTGACGCCTAGCGCTGCCCCCGCCGCCCTCCTGTGACGGGTTCGCTCGGCGGGGGCAACGCCATGACCTTCGAGGCCCCGATAAAGCTGTGGTTGGGCGCCTGCACGGTATACCCGATGGACGTGCTTGGTGACCCTGGGGGGCCTCTTGATATTCTGGTGCCTCTTGAACCCCAAACGCTGCCGAGCTCTTCGAACCTTGAGGAGCCTTCCTTTTCCCGTGGTCGTGCCCGAGCCGAGGTCCCTGGCGCCCAATTTGGTCTGTGGGGGAACGCTCTTTTTCCTGACAGCGCTGGAGAAGCTGATGTCTGACTTCGCTGTCGTTCCCGAGGACGGTGGGTTTGGGGGAGAGCCTGCGCCCGAGATCTGCCAGCCCAGCTTTGAGGGACTTCATGGCCTCGGGGAAATCCTCGATGAGGGACCTGCTGGAGCCCGCCATGCGCGTGCGTAGGTCATCGACCCATGTGCGGATAGAAAAACGCGGGAAGCGGTGGTGCGCCTGGTGCAGGAGGTCATGCATCAGGGCCCTCGTCCAGGCGACACTCTGTCCACACCCCGCTGGGATACTGCGCTCAGGAATGGTTGGATCGCTGACCCCCATTTCGGCAATGAGGAAACGAACTGCCAAGTGGATCACCATCCCGAGGCTGAGGCAGATCACGGGGTACACCATTGCCTTTGCTTTCCTGGCTAGGGTGGGGGTGTGGATGGTGTCATAGAACTTCTCTATGTCCAAAAGCCCTTCGGCGATCTTGATCTGGAGCTCTGTCCCGATCCCGGCAAAAAAGTTCTGACAGGATCCCTGCTCGCAGGCAGCTGGACCCTTTGATTGCTGCATCCCAACGTCCTGCCTTCTCCACCTCCCACTTGCTGATCTTCCCCCTCCTGAGGCGCATGAGCAGGCGGTAGGGGGATGTGGTGAGGGTGATCGGCCTGTCCGCCGTCACTGACTTCGGCTTGAGCGCAACAAGGTTCCCTAAGCACTGGGCTGGCATGGCCTGCTCGGCCTCGATGGTGCTCAACACCCCGACTAGTTCGGCTCGGCCTGGCTGCGGGGGCCTGAGGAACTCGCGCACTCTCCACTGGTCCAAGCCCGTGGCTGAGTGCGGTGGGAAAGTCTTGACTGCGCGGAAAACCTCCTCCTCCGTCCAAGGCTCCTCCGTGCTCTTCTCCTTCATGGCTTCCTGCCGGAGGTCCTTGATCCAGGATTCTGAGATCGGCGTATGTCCACGGGGTCTGTTGAAACCTCCTCCTCCAGGATGAAGTTATCTGCCTCCTCCGTGGTAACCTCCACCTCCACCTCCCTCGTGAAAGCATGGGCGGCTCCTCCTCCTTGCTTGAGGCTGGTCTCCAGCCAGTCGGCGAAACCGCGCTGGGCATTCTGCAGCGCCTGCCGCTCGAAAAACTGGACCTGCTGCTCTAACAGGTCATGGTGCTCGAAGGGTTGGCCTGATCGTACACTGAGGCTGTCCCAAAGACTGTTTTGTTCGGCCTGGGAGAGGTCGGAGTTCCAATCTAGATCGTTCAAGCTCTTCTCGATGACCCGCTGGAGCCTGCGATGATTGGGGGCATGGGGATCTCGTCTACGGGCCAGGTCTCGTTCGCGGACCCGTTGCTGGATGATGCTCCAACGGCGACTATCGGGCCCTCCGTGAGGTTCAGGAGGGTTGGGGGGAAAGGCGCCCCTTTCCTCCCTCCTGAAAGGCTGGGCCCGACTAGGCCCGTCTGGGCCTTCTGGGTCACCAGGCACTGCGCACCACCACTCGAGGGCCTGCGAGAGGACGGCGAAACGGTGCGTCAGGGCCTTACTGACATGGGCCTCGGCAGCGGGATGCTGAACTGCGGGGGCCTCGGGGTGCTTGTCGAGGGCCTGGATGTGGAGCTCCTCCGAGGGCCTGGGTGCGGCCCCTGGTCTGCTGATATCTGGGGCCTCCACTGGATGCGTGCTGGTCTTGCTGAGCACCGCTGTCTGGGGGGCTCCTCGTAATCCTAGATGGGGCTTCCATGGGCTGGTAACATCTTGCTTGACGTTCAGGGTCCTACCTAGCTTCTGGGCCCCTACGAAATAGTCGATCACTCGCCCCTTGCACGTGGAGTCTACCTCTGGCCCCACGGGAACCCCACCTATGCTTGAGACCCAGGCGCCCCCCTCGATGAGCTGCTGGCTGGCCATGTTCCAGCCCCCGCCTATGATGTAGGGCAATCTGTGGGCTCTGATGAAGTGGGCGACCTGGGTAGTGGTCTGGATATTATCTTCGCTGTAACCTGCATCGCTCTGGAGATAGACGGAGATGAGGAGGAGGCTGTGGCCCTTCAACCTGAGATGGCACGCCGTCCAACCTTGTCCTCCGTAGAGGGGTGTCTCACGCCCTTTGGCCCCTAGGACGCGGCTGTGAGAACAGAGACTGCGCTGAACAAAAATGCCGACACCCCCATGTGACCCTGTGGCTGACGTCTTGGTGGCGGGGCAGAGGTCGGCGCGATGCCCCTGCTTCTTCATGAACTTGTGTACATCTCGGAGTCGGCTGCGCTCGACGTGCAGCTCTGAAAACATGATAGCGTGAGGACGTTGGAAGTCGTCCGACTGGATGTAGTCACGGGCCTTACTATTCCAACTGGTGATGTTGGCGAGGTAAATGTCTAGCACACCCTGCTTCCCCCGCCTGGCATCGATTTGGTGTCTTGCATCTCCCGCGGCACTGACACTCTCGATGCATAATGGCGCAACATCGTCAAAGGTGTGTGTACTATCTGAACTGAGGCTGATGATGTCATCGCCACTGTCGATGACTAGACTGGTGAAATCGTTGATCTCGCTGCCCTGGGAGATCTGCGTATTGTGGTCATCCTGGTGGCCTTGCCCGTCTGCGGGGGGGCTGCTGGGCTCAGGTAGCCCGTCGGCGCCTTCAGAGCTGATCCTCCTCGGCGTCCGCTGCAGCCCCCCCGCGCTCCCTGGGCTCGCTGCGGCTGCGGGCCTGGCGCGTGGGGCCGTCCTCGCGGCCTCTGCTGCGCTGCCCGTCGCGCCTCAGCAGCGGCCTTGGCGGTGGGGCCCGGCCATGCTGCACCGCCGTGTCGAGCTGGACGACGAAAGCGGCGGCCTGGGCAGCGTCATCCCCTTTGAGCCCTCCGATGGCTGCACGCAGCCCTGGTGGCAGCTCGGGGATGTCGGGGGCCCGCGCCGCCTCGGGGCTGCCTGGCATCGGTATGTCGGCGGCTGCGGCGGCGGCCTGCGGGGCCGCGGGCTCCACGCCTGCCATGGGTGCCGCGCACTGCGGCCGCCACTGGGCGGTGGCCGGCCGGCTGGCCTCCTCGAACTTCCTGCGGGCCTCGGCGAGGTCGGCGGCGACCTTCTCCCGTTCGGCTCTGGCTTCCTGGAGCTGCGCCTCCAGGTCCGTGAGATGGGCATCGAGCTCCTCCTCCTCCTCCTCCTCCTCCTCCTCCTCCTCCTCCTCCTCCTCCTCCTGCTCCTCCCCCCTGCTCCTCCTCCTCCCCCTCCTCCTCCTCCTCCTCCCCCTCCTCCTCCTCCTCCTCCTCCTCCTCCTCCTCCTCCTCCTCCCTCTTCTCGTGCTGGCGCACCTTCTGGAGGGCGGTGGCGGCGGCTGCCGCGGGGGGCGGGACGCTTCTCCGTGGCGAGCGCCGCGGCGGACTGGGCTGCGGGGCCTAGCTCCTGCTGCGGGGCCTCGCTGAGCACGCCGAGGATGGCCGAGAGGATGCTCTTCCTGTCGGTGGCGTCGGGGCTCCCTGGGCTCCGCGCTGATGTGTCCGTGGCTTCGGAGCTCCCCTGGCTGGCGTCTTCCTTGAGGAGGAAGGGTTCGCCACACTTGCACCACACCTTTCGCTTCGCCTTCGACTCCTATTGCCATGCTCCACAGCCGCCGCAGACCACGTATGGGCGCTTCTTGTGGCGACGCTGGGGGGAGTCGGCGGTGGTCCAAGTCCAACCCATGGTGCAAGGTGGGGCCTCTGGTCTGTGAAGCCTGGAAGAACTGCTGCCTCGAGCCCTAAACCCCAGGGCCTTCCCTGAGGCGCAGTGGCGCTTGAGCCTCCTCCTCCTCCTCCTCCTCCTCCTTCTCCTCCTCCTCCTCCACCTCCTCCTCCCCCCTCCTCCTCCTCCGCCTCCTCCTCCGCCTCCGCCTCCGCCTCCTCCTCCTCCTCCTCCTCCTTCTCCTCCTCCCCCTCCATTCCTTCTCCTCATAGATAACTCCTCCCTGTCGCATCCCGGGGCCAATTTTTAGTGCGGGCTGGGCATTTCGCCTTAGACTGACAACAGTTTCAGAGATGGAGGGCGGGTGGTTTTCAGAATGTGGCTCTCGCCTTAGCGCCGCGTGCATTCGTTTCAACACTTGCAAGAGTTTCATGGATTGAGGGCGGGTGGTTTTCAACATGTGGCTCTCGCCTTAGCGCCGCGTGCATTCGTTTTCAAACTTTGCGAGGGTTTCATGGGTTGAGAGCGGGTGGTTTTCAACATGTGGCTCTCGCCTTAGCGCCGCGCACATTCGTTTTCAAAATTGGCGGGAGTTTCACGGATTGAGGGCGGTTCCTTTTCAAAGTGTGGCTCTCGCCTTAGCGCCGCGCACTTTCGCCCAAACTTTGCAAGAGTTTCACGGGTTCCAATGATCAACGTACCAGAAATGATGTTTTGGACGGGTTCAGGATTATGCAGGTGCAACAGTTATGTTGATTCGCGGTGTTGAAAGCCCGAGAATGGCGCTCTGGCACGGTTCTGGATCGTCAAGACGCAGCAGTCAGGTTGATACGTGGCGTTTGAATCCCGCGAACAATATTTTGGCATGCTTCAGGAACTTCAAACGGTTGTCTTCCAACGAGGCAGTTCCCTCAATGGGAATGAACCGTTGTAGGAGCCTATGAAAAGGGAGCTTGGAGGGAGGGTTAATTCTAACATCGTTGATGACTCTTGGTTTTACACTGGTCTTCCTCCTCCTCCTCCTCTTCCTCCTCCTCCCTGTCTGTCTGCCCCGGCGGACCCGTTATCTTCGCATGGGAGAATGGCAACGACCAGGTGCAGTCGAGTCAGAACAGCGCCCCCGGCTTGGCGGAGCGGCGATGAAACAGCTACGAGCTACGCGGTGCATCAGCGTCTGGCAACGGGTGCAGACGATCGAGGCCGGGCCAGCTCCGACACTGCAAATTGGGCGCCGAGGGCAAACGCGCAAGCAGGTACTGGGGGTTCCGATGACGATGGTGGTTCGCCCCCCCCCCCCCCCACAGGAGTCCTCAGCGTACCTCCAGTGATGCGCGGATGCCAGGCTGCCTTTCGGCAGCCCCGCGAGCCCAGAGACCTGAACTGGCGATGCTGGCGACGATTGTAACGCTGATGATGGTGATGATGACGATGACGATGACGATGACGATGATGATGATGCTGCTGATGATGATAATGATGATGATGATGATGCTGATGATGATGCTGCTGATGATGATGATGCTGATGCTGATGTTGATGCTGATGATGACGACGATGATGATGATGATGGTGATGGTGGTGATGCTGATGATGATGGTTGTGGTGATGATGATGAGGGTGAGGGTGAGGATGATGATGATAATGCTGATGATGAGGGTGATGATGAGGATGATGATTATGATGGTGACGATGATGCTGATGCTGCTGATGATGCGGATGATGATTTTCCAGCAGACCGATGATAGTGATGATGATGGTGATAATGATGGTGACGATGATGACGACGATGATGACGATGGTGGTTGTGGTGATGATGATGATGAGGGTGAGGATGAAGATGATGATGGCGATCATGATGATGCTGATGCTGGTGCTGAGGGTGAGGGTGATGATGATGATGCAACTGCTGATGTTGATGATGATTTTCCAGCAGACCGATGGCAATGACGAGGTAACAATGGTAATGAACACAGTCCTTCAACAGATCTTATATAAGAAACCAGCAGCACAATACGATGCCGAACCAACTTCGCCACAGTGGGTTGGACGCCAAAGGCGCATGAAGGCAGGCAGGTGAAGGGGGGGAAGCGAACGATCAAGCCGCTAGTTCGGGCCACTAAGCTGGTGGCCGACTGCCCAGGGCCGGGCCCCTGGGAAAGATAGCGAGCGACGGGCGGAAAGACGTTCGAAGCTGTTGTCCAAACGACCTCGCGCGTGGGCGCGGGCAGCGAGAGAGGCGGCGATCCCAGCGCGGCCACAGGACAGTCGCACCAGCTGCGCGGCTTAAGAGGAGCAAACCGCTGGACAGTGGTCGGCACGACGCGAAGACGCGGCGGGCGAGACAGAACAGTGTCAGGCGCTTCCCAGCGCAAGAGTGGCGGGGCGGTCCTCGACGCCATCTCGTTGCGTTTCGAGAGAGGGCGGCGCGCAGAAGGAGCGGCGGGCGGCGGGGGAATCGGGAGGCCGAGTCAGCCGCAGGAGCACCCCCCAGGCTGGCACCTCCACCGTCCGAAGAGAGACCCGCACCGCCGAGGAGACGCGATAACCAGCAGGGGAGGCAGGAAAACGTGGCCAGAAGCAAGGAAAGGAGGATGGGATGCCTAAACTCTCACGTGCCGAAAGACCATGAGGCGTGGACTCTCCTGAACCATCTGAGGGGGATGACCTGATGACCCTAGCCATCTCCTGAGTAACTGTGAGACTCAGGGATCCCACCCTCCTCACTTAGGGCCCAGGCCTAAACCCTCCTGAGCCATCTGAGGGGGGTGCCGTAACTGTGGGGTGGAGAACAGGGCACTGAAGGGTGCCTGACACCCCGCATCTAGGCCACCCCTCCACACAACACCCGCCCGAGATTCGCGAGTCAGCTCGAGCAGCTGGTTTTCTGGGCACCTCCCAGCGCCGGGAGGCGCCAGTGTACCAGATCGAGCGCCCGTCGGCGGGGCCGAGACCGGCTGCGTGCCGCAAGTTTCGCGCGTGCCCCTCTCTTGCCTCGACCACGCGCCAAGGGTGGTGGAAGAGGGGAGAGGGCTTCTTAGGAGCAGCCCCTGCTTCTTCGAAGGCACGGGCCCCATCTATGGATGCAAGGCTGGCGCCTTCTAAGAAGCAGCCTCCTTCTTCGCAGAAGCCTTCCCCCCTCCCCCATACCCCCCTTCTGCGGGCGGCCGGCTTTCGCTACCGAGTTCCCTTCTTGTGGGTTCCAGAACTGTGCGGAGACGGACC
Source organism: Prorocentrum cordatum (assembly GCA_963575745.1). NCBI lineage: Eukaryota > Dinophyceae > Prorocentrales > Prorocentraceae > Prorocentrum > Prorocentrum cordatum. The sequence goes on from CAUYUJ010016930.1 coordinate 179,885, forward strand.
TCGCGAGGTGACCTCGGAATCCCCAGCGACCTCACCGCGCGGCCCATCACCACACGGGCTTGGCACCCTGCAGGCCCCCATCGCCCGAGACATTCTCGGAGAACGACCCGGACCCCCAAAACCGCGCGGTGACCCCGCATCCCCACTGACTCACCACGCGGTGTGGTCACCACGACTTTTGGCGGACCCCGACAAAACCACGACGCCGTGGCTTTTCGCAACGTCGCCGCCCAGAGGTATGGACCCCTTCCCCAAGGGACGATTTCTCATCCCGAGCCGTTTTTGACGGCCCCGGGGGCCTGGCGAGGGCTCCCGGAGGCTGACAAATGTCAACATGATCGACCCGTGCCCCCCTTTCACTGAAGGGGCCCTGGGACACACAACGCAAATAACAGGATTCTCCACTTTTTGTGCAAAGCGCCACTTATCGTGTTGCTGAAGAGTAAGCAATCACATAGCTCGAGCCCGCTTCGGTGGACGCGCCATCTTCTCCGCCAAGTCGATCATGAATTTCGTCGCCATCCCCAGCGCTTCAGCTTCCATATGAAAGGCGGAATGCGATTCCGGAAAATACCTCCCCCGAGCTCCGATGATCTTGGAGCGGAAGCCCGCGTCACACTGGAAAACGCCGACAACAACGAAGGCTGCTGCCCCCATTCCGTGAACATAGCCGCCATCCGAAAACAGCTGCAAGGCCACTGCGCCATTCAAGTGCCCTGCCACATCCTTGCAGCTCAAGGTGTCCACGTCGGCCCTTCCAGCGAGCACGCAATGAGCGATGTGATCAGCAGCTTGATTGTGTTCCCGGGTCCTCCAGTCGATTGGATCGAGGTACTTGGCTTTGTATTCAAATACAGAAGAATATAGCGTCTTGAGCCGAAGTCGCAGACAGTCCAATGTGTTACGATACCTGTTGTTTGTATTACGAGTCACACCATTACCGATTTCTGCCAAAGTCAGGTTGTCGACGACAAACTCCAACTGCATGCGCTCAGCCCCCAAGTCCCGCAGTTCGTCGCGGCACAAAGATACCAGCAGCGCCAGGTGAGCCGGGTCCCACACCTGGTGACATTTGGCGGGTTGGGTTGCAAGATCCTCGCCGATGGCTTCCACAGGGGTGCCCCGCGCCACCTGGGGAAGACCCAAGCTAGCGCAAGCATCATGTACGAAGGAGTCCTTCGCGGCCATGTATTCTTCGTGTGTCCGAAAAATGTTGAACCGATCTCGCCAGCCTGGGTCCCATGCTGCAAAGAAGACTGCGTCTTGGTTCTTTTGCCTGCCGCGGTGAGAGTGCGCCGAAAAGCCCAAATGCCTGCGCCATTCGCGGGGCACGTCTTTGATTGCATCCCACCATCGTCTATCCCGGTCCGTTCTGATACGTCCGAGAATGGTCGCAGTCGTGTTTTCCCGCCACATAAACACGCACATTCTTTCAATCATGCAAACATGTATGGGTTTCTTACGTTTCACATCCATCCAATGGTCGATCTTCCTGGCAGTGCGATGCAGATAAGCCTGGCGTCCCTCACCTGGCTTAGGACGCAGCCGGAACACGCGTTTCAATGTCGACCTCTCCCACCGGATGGCGTCCCATAGCGCCGCGCTTGTCCAGTGAACGATGGGCGACAAATACAATGCGCTCGCACGAGGCATTGACATGTAAGCGTCCAGCTTCAAGCCAACAGATGCCTTCCCACGAAATGCTTTCAGATACTTGAAGAGGCATTTGTCGCCCTTCTGCATGCGATGCGAAATTCATGCATGAGTCGGGTCAGACGGGCACAGCACGCCGCCAAGCGCCTCCATTGCATCGATACGCTTATAGATTAAATTCTGCGGAGTCCCGTCGACGAAAACATTTGCAGAGGGAAGATCCACACGATTCGAAATGACTTCCAAAGAGCTGCTCTTCCATTCCCACCCGTACTTGCGTTGCAACAGAACTGTCATGCTTCTTGTCATAAGCCGCCACTGTTCCAAGTCGGCTGCCAATATGAATACATTGTCTACCCAACTGACGTTTGCGATCCTCTCGCCACTGGCCTTCATCTGGAAACCGAGCCCCATGGTATCCCATTCGGCTGATAATTCCTCCAGTGCCGTGTCCAACATAAGTACAAATACGTGAGGCTCGTATTTTCCTCCAGTGCGCATTGCCTTCGTCATCGGAACCTGGTTCGCGGAAGCGACACCGGGCACCGTAATATTCACACGCAACTTGTCGTAGTTGCGCGCGAGGACCAAAACCTGGTGGGGCGTCGCTTTGCGCATTGCCAGACAACTGAACATGCCGACATGCTCAACCGTATCGAATGCTGTCCGGATGTCCTGTGCCCCAAGAACGAGCGGAGAGTCTTCCCATCGAAGGGAATAGCACAAACACTCATACAACACTGCAAAACAATCGTCTGCCGAAGTGCCCGCCTTGTAGCCATAACTGCAGGAACGTCGCGGTGCACGGATCGTCCGGGAGGTCGCAGCGTAAATGGCTGAGTCGAACCATTTGCAAAGATGTGTTAAAATCCCTAGCCACCTGTAGTCCTGGAACGATCTCTGGTCACGTGATTTCGGAATCCCGAGAAGCTCGAATTCAGCCCATGAGGCCAAAGTAGTATCCTCCCAATGGATGTCCCTGAAGCGTTTCAACAACAACTCATCCAATCGTATCATGAGGCTGACGTAGTATCTTCCCAAATTTTCCAACACTTTCTGGGGAATCGAGGATTAATTGCGTCTGTGTGTTTTTTCCATCCTGATTCTCGACGGTCGGGAACTTTGCTCGGCGTGTCGCGACGGCGGCCTCAGCGACGCGCTATCCCTCAAGAGCGGATAGCGTGTCGCTCCGCTCCGCGGGGCAGGAGGCTCGGGAAAGCTCAAGACGTTGACACCTCGGGACCGCCATGCGGATAGCGCTTCGCGCCGAAGCATGGTGGGCCAGGACCAGTGGAGCGACATGCGACCAAAAAGTTCCCGACCGTACCCAGTTCCTCCAGTCTTCTGTTTTCCCCTTCTGTCTTCTCTTGTTTCCTGATCTTTCCCTCTTCCTCTGCTGTCCCCTCTGCTCCCATTCTCTTTACCGTTCCTGTCTTCTTGTTGTGGCCCTCCACGTCTTCCTGCTGTGCACGCCCGTGCTCTAGCACACACGTTCAAGGACTTCATGCCCTGCTCTGCCTTTCTCTCCCCCGCGCCCGCGCTGTCCCTCTTCTGCCTGTGCCCAGTTCGACCCGTGACGACCCTCGGCCGTCTCCGAACGCCGCTTGGACCCAACCAACTGCGACAGAAAAAACCTATCATGTCGGTGTGTGTTTTTCTCTGTCACTGAGCGGACCTCAGGTCTTCGTCCAGGGGTCACTCCATCCCCTGAGATCCGGCGCTGCAAAAACATGCAACATCTCGGCGGCGACGATAAGGCGAATAGCCCAGGGGCGGGCATTACACGTATTCGCCCGGGAGCCTTGTCGAAGACATGGACCATCGGCGCCCCTGGATACATGTATTGCTCTCTCCTGGGCTATTCGCCCCTACCGTCGCCTCCGAACATCGCGAAACATCGCAACCAGAACGCCAAATCCCGTCCTACTGCGCCATTCTTCGAGCTGGATCGATCCGTGAGGGGCCCGCGGCCCGAAGCCTGGCGACAACGCCTCCAGTGACAAAAATCGCAACTGAAGGGGCCCTGGGACACACAAATAAATACACGCAAATAAAAGGATTCTCCTTATTTTCCAATATTGTCGGGGTTTTCGTCTTCCCCCCCACTTCCCATATTTCCCCATAGTGTCCTGGGAATCGACGATTATTTGTGTCTGTGTGTTTCTTTCCCTCCTGAGCAACGCCCGGGTCTCAGGGTTCGTCCGACCCGCCGGCTGGCGGCGCCGAGAAGGTGGCGGGAGGGGGAAGGGCGTCTTAGAAGGAGGCTGCTTCTTGGACGGCACTGGCCTTACATCAATGTATGAGGCCCGCACCTTCTAAGAAGCAGGGGTACTCCAAAGAAGCCCTCCCCCCTCCCCCACCCCCCTCTGCGCGTGGCCGAGGGAGGCAGGGCGCGGCTGCAAGCAACGCCGAGCCAGAGGCGAAGACACGGGCCAAGCGCGGAGACGAAGCGCGAGCTGAGGACATTGTGAACGATGCATTGGCTCTCGGGCGGGTGGTACTGCGGGGTGACCTACATGGGGATGTAAGAGAAGGGCCCCGTGTGGGCCACCCCCCGCTGCCGCCCGCCCGAGGTTCGTCCGACCCGCTGGGTGCCCGGGGCGGCGCCGCCTTGTCGCGCTGCTCGTGCTGCGCCACCAGCGCGCGTCGGCTCCCGGGGCCGCTTCTCGCGGCCTCCGCCGCGGGCGCCCACGCCCCAGTGCTGCGGCCCCCACCCCATCCCCGCCCTGCGGCCAAGAAGGAGGGACAACGGTACGGGCGAGTCGCATAATGCGGATGCGCGGTGAGGATGCAAGAGGCCTTGGAGGGCCATGCCGGCGTTTTCGAGCGGGGCCGGCCAGCGAAAGCCGCCAAGGATGGGCCGAAGGGGCAAGGATGAAAGGGCAGCCTTAGAAAATTGCTCGTCCTTGCTATCCGATTTGACTGTAAGAGAGGGCGCACAGATGCTTTCAACAGTGCTGGAATTGGGCTCCCCTGGGCTTCCTAAGCACCCAGGGCGTAGCCTCGCTGAGAAAGCGCCGTGGGCCCTCCTTACGCCATCACGGATCTCAGGCTTCTTTCGCCCAAGGATGTTCGGGTGTTAATTCCTCCACCTGCCCCAGCCCTTCCCCACCCTGCGGCCAGGACGGAGGGGCAACGATAGGGTGTGCACATACACAGCGCAAGGAAAATCACGAACTCCACCCGCAGGCGCCGCAAATCACGACAGCACTGCTGTGCCGCAGCGTGAAATGGAAGGGGTACAGAACGTCCGTCCGCATGCAACATCATCCACATGAGCCTTGACACATTACCTTGAAGACGTACCCAACCTTTGCGCAAAGTTTGGCCAACACGGGCGTATCTTTGCTGCGAACGTAATTTGGCAGGTTCGCGAGCTGCGCGACTCGCGAGCTGCCAGCACGTCTGCATATGTCAGCAATGGCGTCCGTCTCGCAGTTCGCAGCCCTCTCAGGGATGGCGAAGTCCCGCTCGGATCTGCGCAACACTGCACCAAACTGCCCCCCAGCAGCCCTCGAGAAAGGCGACACTTTCGCAATTCCCCCCCCCCCCCTCCCCAAATATGGCGAGGTCCCGCTCTGATCTGCGTAGCACCGCACTGAGTTGTCTCGCGGCAGCCATCGAGAGTGGCGATGATTTCGCAGTTCGCAGCCCCCCAAGGCAGGCGAGGTGCCGCTCCGATTTGCTTAGCGCCGCACCAAACTGCACCCCCCAAACAGCCCTCGAGTGGCGATGGTTTCGCAGATCACACCCTGGGGGGATGGCGAGATCCCGCTCTGATCTGCTTGGCACCGCAGTATGTTGGACTAATTACCCAATAGCACTCGGAAGCGGTGACAACTTCGCACTTCCCCGTCCCCCCAGACGGCGACGTCTCGCGCTGATCTGCGTAGTACCGCGCTAAGCTGCCCCCCCGAGAAGCCCTCGAATGTGGCGACAGTTTCGCAGGTCGCACCATCCCGCGCGCGGAGGCGACCTCCTGCAGGGTAGCTCTACCCAATCGTGACGGGGAGCTTCTTCCAGTAAGCGCCGTCGTGAAACTTCTCGACGCCCATCAGGAGCGCGGCGCTGGCGACGCCGAGCTCGGCTGCCGGCTCATCGAGCAATGCCCGCGCCAGCGCGGTCTTGGGCGCGATCGAGCCTTTCATGCATGGCTGTGTCCCAGAAATCGCCCAAGACTCTGGTCCACTGGTTGGTGATGGGGGCTCGGATCTTGGTCCTGATCTTGGGCGAGTTCGGCAGAGTCCCTAACGCTCTCTCTCTCTCTCTCTCTCTCTGTCTCGTTGTTTTTGTTTGTGTTTTTTTTTTATTGTTTCTCTCTCTCTCTCTCTCTCTTGCTCTCTTGCTCTCTTGCTCTCTCTCTCTCTCTCTCTCTGTCGCTCTTCTTTTTACTCTCTCTCTCTCTATATATATCACCCTTTCTCGCCCAGTGGGCTAAGGGGCCAGAACCCCGATGGTGGCCCGCGCCTCCGGTGGCCATGGCCCGCGGGTCTCGATCGTGCGGTTCAGGTCTGCCAGCCCCTCTATGCCGTCGTTTCGTAGACTCTGGACTTCAGCGGGCCCGATGTTGTCCACCCCATCTGGCCTTCTTGGGGTTGGCTGCGCCCGCAGCCGCCTTGATCTTGCCGTCCTATCTCGGGCGCAAGATTCTAGCGACCTCCGCGCATGCCTGGCAGGGGGTGTCCTTGTTGCCGGTTCGCGCCGTCCAGATGCCACTCCAGAAATCGCTGCGATGGGGTTGCCCGTCGCGATGCCGTTCTGCTTGGCCTCAAGGTTGGGGCCTTCCAGGACCTTGACGAGGCTGCGCGACTTGCGAGGGGCCTCCTTCCAGGCCTTCTTTGCCCACTCGAATTAAGATTTCCTGGAGCGCGCCGCCGCCCCCCCCCCCGCGGCCTTCGGCGCACGCGGGTGGTAGAGATCCTCGAGGTCGCAGAACTCCAGGGTCATCGCGCTGGTCTTCCACTCCTCGATCTCCTCGGGGTCCGTCTTGAAGCCGTAGTGGTTGGTGCTGGTATCGCCCTTGGCGATCTGGTCGCCACTGCTGATGACGCGGATCGCGCGCTCCTCCTGCGCCGTCGCGTGCTTGCCAATCTTGCCAGGCGCCAAGCGCGGTGGAACAAAACAGAAAGATGTCGACCCCTGGCACCACGCGGCCTCTGGGCCCCTGAGATGTGGTCAGCCGGGCGAAGCTCTGATGGGTCTTCTTCCGAACTTGGGGCCCTAGGGCCCTGCCCATGCGCAGCTGCGTGTCCTCGCGTGAAATGCCATGGGCATCCAGGGTGGCGATCTCCATCGCCGTGACCCACGTCGCGTAACTGTTCATTACGACGGCCGCTTGCAGCTGTCGTTTCTTGTGCGCGACGTGCGCCCGCCCCTGCTGGGGGGCGCGCCGGTTGCCGCCGAACGCAAGATAGTTGCTGAGTACCTCCTTGGCCCTGCACCACTGATCAGCCGCGACGCAGAATTGCTGCTTACTGGACCCCCTGCGGGGGCCGTCCTCTAGGATGCTGTCGCACTCGCCTCGGGGATGCTGACGCAGCTGTTCCTTGCGGCTCTGCGCGCTCCAGGCCATGGCCCGCGCCCCATTGCTGTTGGGGCCCGCGACGCGGTTCGGCCTGCCAGCGGTCGGTGGAGCGTTCGGGGCCTTGATGTAGCTGCACTGCCAAGCGCCGCTTTTGCCTGCCGTGGTCTCGATGCCGCAGCGGGTCGTTCGCGGGGCCTCGCGCGTGGCCTCCGCGGCCATGTCGCGCGCCACGCGGGCCCTGGCGATACCGTAGCTGTAGACGGAGCCATCTCGCTTGTCTCACGCGGTGGCCCCATCCTTCGGGGCGACGATAGCCCCGCCCAAGCGTTGGATCCACTGCCTGTTGCCCCACCGAGCGGGCTCGTAGTTCCAGTCGGCTAGTGTGCCCCAAAGATCCAGGATCATGTCGAGGAGCGTCACGATCGAGACAAAGATGTAGCGATTGGGCCCTAGGTCACAGAGGCCTGGTCGTCGGTGGGCAGCGATGACTACTACGTTGCCCTGGGCCCTATGGAGGATGTAAGGCGAGATCTCGACGAACGGCTGTTCGACGTGCTTCGCGAAGTAGACGCCGCGGCATGCCTCGAACGAGGTCGCGGCAACGCCGCGCCTCGCGAGCACTCACTCGCCGCAGTGGGTGCCCCTCTCTCCGATTTGATGGTGGGAGTGGCTGGTGTCGCCGCAAGGTTCCGGCCGTCCGCTGCCGATTCTCCCGTGTGCTTGTATATGTCGCTGGCCGCAACGCGGCTCTCAGGTAGAGCGATCATCTGGGAGTCGCTACATTTGCCGCGAACGAAGCCCGCAGCCTGCGGGCCCCACTCCGAGATATTGCAGAGGAAAATATGTCCTCGGCCGGTTCTGCTCTTTTGCATGGTTACTATGGCTAGAGGCGCTGCCCACCAACACCAGCGTCGTCGGGAGGCCAGTCCGGAGCCGCCCTGCCCTTTGCCAATAGCCGTTGTTTCGCGGGCCTTGTTGAGCGCGTCCTGACGACCTCCTCCGCTGCCAATTGTCCTCTGCAGTGGGTTCGGCTGCAGCCGCTGCCGCGGGGGCTGCCCCTTCGGGCTGGGCTGGCGCCGTTGGCTCAGGTTGTTATTGCTGTGCTGGCTGTGTTCCTGCAGGCTGTGGCTCTGGGGCTGGTGGAAGTCCTGTAGCTGCTGTGGCTGGAAAGTTGCCAGACCGCTTCTGCTTTGCTGGGTTGGCCGCGGACTCCTTGGCTTTTCTGAGGAGCTCGCGGACGTGCTCCTGGCCTTCGTTGAAGGTTTTGACGCGGTCCTCGAAGTCCTTCTTCCAATCCTCCATCTGCCTGCGCGTCTCGTCGTCGTACTGGTGGAGGTCTCAGCTGCCCCGATGCGCAACACGCAACACGTAGCGCATTGATACGGAGCACAACCTGTAGACTGAAAGCGTAGGTCCGACGCGATACATTCGCCAAAACGTGGCCCAGTACGTGGAGCCAACACGCAACGTATTGGCACGAACGTCTTGAACACGGGACGTATTGCGTATCAAAACGGGCGTATCGAGGCAACTAAAGTGGAGGTCCGTCCAGATGGTAGTGTTGGCTGTGAAGCCGTCGCTTGGCGCGGTTCTCTGCTGCTGCTGGTAGCCGCTCGCGGTGTCCAACTTTGCCTATTTGTTCTCTGCTTTGGTGCATGAGTTCAAAAGCAGCTTGCTTTGGGGCCTGCAGCGCCTGCTCCTGTCTCTTCGTGGTGGGGGCTGGCTGGTGGCAGACGGCCGCTTGGAGCTGCCTGAGGAGGTCCGCGTTGGAGCCCCAGAAGTGATTGGAAAGTGCGTCGAGGAGGGCCTGTGGGTCGGCGCGCTGGTCGCTTTGATGTTGGTTCTTTGTCGCGCACGGTGGTGTCGATCCTCCTCCTCCTCCTCCTCCTCCTCCTCCTCCTCATCCTTCTCCTCCTCCTCCTCCTCCTCCTCCTCCTCCTCCTCCTCCTCCACCTCATCCCCAGACTCCAACTGGGTGTCTGTGCTCTCCTGGCGACGGTGCGAGCTTCCTCCGCAAGAAACGCACCAAGATTTACCCTTCCATGCCAATCGGTATATGCACTGCTTGCAGACAATGAATAGCTTCGGGTGAGCCTTGGACGTGCCCCACCCATCTTGGGGAATATTGGGCTGCAGGCTCGGCCACCCATTGTTCCGCTGAGGGGTGCTGCTGCTTGGTCTAGGACTGACCAGACTGGATGAATGGAGTCCCTGCGCGCTGGTGCACGGGCCACCTCTGTGGGAGAACACAGAGGAAGGATACGGAAAACTGAACAGGATCAGAGGTGTCCGCTTCTCTGCTGGGGAGTGAGTCATCTTGAGCTAAAGCGGCTACCTACGGAGAGGAGAAGGTACGGGAGACGAAGCGGGAAGAGAGGGGAACAACTGCAAGCAGACGGGCCGGAACAAGGGCCTGGAGAGAAGGGCCACCCGCAACGAAGCTACGGACACTACGGCCAGTCGGCGTAGGTGGAGGGAGTGCTGGAGTGGGTGGCGGTTGTCGTGTTCGTCGGGGGAGTTAGTCGAGGGAGGGTCGTCGTCTGGTGGTCGTCGGAGTGGCAGGGGTCGTTGGGGTCATGGGGGAGGGGTGGTCGCCCAGGGTGGACTGGGGAGAACTGCCGCGTTCTGGCCTGGTCGGCAGGGGCCCTTTCGGGCAATGCCTCCCGCCCCACCCCTGCTCCACCTGGGTAAGGGGGCGCCCAAGGGGCCCGAAGAACCCTAGAGGAGCTTTCAAGAGGCTCCGACAAGGTCCACACCGAGGCCTCCAAGAGGCCTCCAAGAAGCCCCGCAACAGCAACGGAGGAAGACGAGGACGAGTCAAAAACAACTGCACGCAGGCATCGCGATAGGAAGCGGCAAAACACATACATCATCGGAAGTCTCAACTCCTCTTCTGCGGATCGGCAATTTTTCTCCTCGCAGAACATCACTGGCCACCCTACTACATCGCGATTCGAAACGTCGCTAGACAAACTGGGAATACCGCACAAGCCGACCTGCAATGGGCAAAACCATGCCATGAACGGTGGCCTCGACACCGCATCGGCAATTCAATTGCTCTGCATGCGTATGGATATCTCCCGCGGCCCGATTCTGGGGATCGGCGACATGGCGTACAGTCAACCCGTATAATCAGGACGCGCGATCAGGATGCAAGGTCCTTAGAAGGCCACGCCGACACTTTGCGAGCGGGGCGCGGCCAGCGAAAGCGACCAATGATGGGCCGAACGGGAAGGATGCAAAAGTAGCCTGGGAAAGTCGCTCATCCTTACTATGCGGGTTGACTGTACTCTGGGGCCCCGTGGAAGCCCGACGGTGTCAATAGTATCCGCTGCCTCCTTGGGACCTGGGCCATCGGCCCCCCAAGCTCTGGCCTCGGACTCTCGGGCCTCACGCGGCCCTTTCGTTACATCTCAGTCGAGCCACCTCTGGAGGCCGCTCACAAGAGCGACGAGAAAACACACGGGCCTTACGCAAGATGGCATAGCGACCTTGCGCGGCGGCTTACGCGGGCCGCCAGCGCGGCACGCCACGTCGGTGGCGAGGGCGCTTACGCGCGACCTTACGCGGGCAGCTTGCGCGCCCGTGTCGGCGCAGACGACCCCGTTTTCTGGCGTCGCTCACACGGCCGACTCGGACGAGGAGGAGGGGGAGGAGGAGGAGGAGGCGGCGGAGGAGGAGGAGGAGGAGGAGGCGGAGGAGGAGGAGGAGGAGGAGGAGGAGGAGAAGGAGGAGGCGGGAGGCGGAGGAGGAGGAGGCGGAGGATGAGGAGGAGGAGGAAGAGGAGGAGGAAGGAGGAGGAGGGGAGGAGGAGGCGGAGGAGGGCGAGGACGGGAGGAGGAGGAGGAGGAGGATGAGGAGGGAGGAGGAGGAGGAGGAGGAGGAGGGGAGGAGGAGGAGGAGAGGAAGGAAGGAGGAGGAGGAGGAGGAGGAGGAGGAGGAGGAGGAGGAGGAGGAGGAGGATGAGGAGGAGGAGGAGGAGGAGGAGGAGCGGAGGAGGAGGAGGAGGAGAGGAGGAGGAGGAGGAGGAGGAGGAGGAGGAGGGGGAGAAAACACACGGGCCTTACGCAAGATGGCATAGCGACCTTGCGCGGCGGCTTACGCGGGCCGCCAGCGCGGCACGCCACGTCGGTGGCGAGGGCGCTTACGCGCGACCTTACGCGGAAAGCTTGCGCGCCCGTGTCGGCGCAGACGACCCCATTTTCTGGCGTCCCTCACACGACCGACTTGGACGAGGAGGAGGAGGAGAAGGAAGAGGAGGAGGAGGAGGAGGGAGGAGGAGGAGGCAGGAGGAGAGGAGGAGGAAAAGGAGGAGGAGGAGGAGAAGAGGAAGAGGAGGAGGAGGAGGAGGAGGCGGAGGAGGCGGAGGAGGAGGAGGAGGAGGAGGTTGAGGAGGAAGAGGAGGAGGAGGAGGAGGAGAAGGAGGAGGAGGAGGAGGAAGAAGAGGAGGAGGCAGAGGAGGAGGAGGAGGAGGAGGAGGAGGAGGAGGAGGAGGAGAAGGAGGAGGAGGAGGAGGAGCATGAGGGGAAGGAGGAGGAGGCGGAGGCGAGGGCGATGAGGAGGCGGAGGAGGAGGAGGCGGAGGAGGAGGAGAAGGAGGAGGAGGAGAAGAAGAGGAGGCAGAGGAGGAGGAGGAGGAGAGAGAAGGAGGAGCAGGAGGAGGAGGAGGAGGAGGAGGAGGAGGAGGAGGAGGAGCAGGAGGGGAAGGAGGAGGGAGGAGGCGGAGGAGGAGGAGGGCGAGGGAGGCGGAGGAGAGGAGGAGGCGGAGGAGGAGGAGGAAAGAGGAGGAGGAGGGCGAGGAGGAGGCGGAGGAGGAGGAGGAGGAGGAGAGGGAGGAGCAGGAGAGGAGCAGAGAAGGAGAAGGAGGGGAAGGATGAGGAGAGGAGGCGGAGGAGGAGGGCGAGGAGGAGGCGGAGGAGGAGGAGGAGGAGGAGGAACCGAATGAGGAGGAGGAGGAGGAGGAGGAGGAGGAGGAGGAGGAGGAGGAGGAGCAGAAACCCTGAAGCCACAAAATCTGCGTGTCGCTCTTGCCTCGGCCGCTGCCCGCCGAGTCTCCGCCGAGTCTCCGCCGGTGGGCCCCGCGGCCGCTCCGCTCCGCTCCGATCCCGCCCGCCCTCCCGCCCGGGCGCGGCTCCCTCCGGCCCTGGGGGGGACGAGCGGGAGGGGGGACGAGCGGAAGGGGGGACGAGCGGGAGGGGGGACGAGCGGGAGGGGGGACGAGCGGGAGGGGGACGAGCGGCCCTGGGGGACGAGCGGGAGGGGGGGGCCAGTGGGGGCCAGCTCGGGCTTAGCTGCCCCGACGCGCAACACGCAACACGTAGCGTCTTGGTGAGTAGCTCAACACGTGGACTGGACACGTGCGTTTGGAGCACGGACGTTGTGAACACGGTACGCGTTACGTCTATAAGACGTGCGCATCAGAGCAGCTAAGAGGTCGGGTTGGTGACGAGTGGGCGACTGGGGGTGCGCCCCCTCATCGGCCACACGCCAGGGCCACCCTGGGCAAGAGTAACCTCTGGTGCGCGACGTTCGGAGGCCGCGGGGAGGCCGAGCCCGAGCGCGCCAGCCGCTGCCATCGCATCGCGCTCGGCCAGCTGTCGGCGGCGCGCAGGGGGGAGACGCGAGAAGGGGCGGGGCTTCTCAGAAGGCTCGGCAATCTCTTGGCCTTCGGAAGAATGTCCTAAGCCTTCCCCGCAGAAGAAAAAAAGAGAAGGCCGGGAAGCATCTGATAAGCCCCGCCGCCTTCCGAGAAGGCCTTCTCCTTCTCGCTTCACCCCCTCGCGCGCCGCCGAGTCTGAGAGCCCCAGTGTGCCCGCATCACAGGTCACCCTGGCGAACGGCCACTCCTACGTGTGGCCGACCCCTGAACCTAAGCTTGCGGATGCCATCAACATGCTTGTAGCATGCTCGAAACATGTTTGTAACATGCTTCAGCGCCTCAGAAACATATCTCATACATGCTTTAGAAATGTGGGAGCTATTTGGAAATCTGCCTCCTTTGCATTGATTCAGGGGAGCGAGCAATGGCATAAACATACACAATCAGAAATCAGAGTTTTCATGTTTATGTTATTGTCCTGGGGAGGCCAAAAAGGTACCGACACCGCTGCTCCCCTGACCCCTCCCGGGGAGCGTTCTGACCAGGGTTTCGAAGCGAGTCCAGCGGTGGCGACGAGGGCCTGCGAGGCGGCCCAGTAACGGGAAAACGGCCGAGGGTAGAGGTATAGGTACCTTTTCCTCCTCCGATGTTCGTTCCCATATTAATCACCTTCCAAGAGCCTAAGGTTAGGTCGGGCATGTCCCCCTACAGGGGGATTTTTGGGCGAAGAGAATGTTCAAAACGAATCACAAATAATACAGTTTTCATTGTAAGAGAAATACAAAAACAAACAAGGACCCCTAACATCGATTTTGGCGATCCTTGAGAATTCCAGCTGTAGAGGGGACAGCCCTGACTCCAAATCCGCCCTACTTTGGCTTTTTTCCCAACTTAAAATTGCGTCGGAAATCCACCTATAAGAAGCCAAAACAAGTAGGGCGGACATTTCTGCACCCAACATAAAATAGGGCGAACATCCACAGAAGTAGGGCGGAGACAACAGCAAGAAAGTGGGGCGGAAATCGGCATCAGCGGGGCTTGAAGAAAGAGGCGGAAATTCCGAGCCCTACTTACGAATTTCCCCCAAGTAGGGCGGATCCGGAGTCAGGGAGGCCCGACTTGAGCCCGAGCGCAGCCCCTGGGCTCTGTGGGCGGGCCCTGGCCCTCGCCGCCTCCGGCGCGGCGGCCGCGGCGGCGGCGGGCGCCAAGGGCCAGCCGGGGCGCCGCGGGATCGCCTCGGGCCCCCGCCCCGCCCGCCCCCGGGCCCTCGGCGCCGAGGACGGCTCCTCCTCCTCCTCCTCCTCCTCCTCCTCCTCCTCCTCCTCCTCCTCCTCCTCCTCCTCCTCCTCCTCCCTCCTC